>LOEQ01004764.1:18334-30332 GCA_001685075.1 Bramus lutescens | reverse complement strand
AGAGGCAGGGAGGGGAGCAGAGAAAAATGGAGAGCTCAATAAAAATCAATAAAATAGTGGGGAACAAAAAGGCTTCCTCAGCCTATAGCTGAGCAGCATATAGCCAGGCTGGAAGAGATATATAGAGAGAGTAGGCAAAGTCAGGAAGATGCCACGTAGCTACGAAGGAGAAAGATGCCAGATCCTTACCAGTAAGCCACAGCCTCGTGCCAAAACACAGAGTAATAGAAATGGGTTAATTTAAGATGTAAGAGTTAGTTAATTAGAAATCTGAGCTAACAGGCCAAACAGTATTGTAATTAATATAGTTTCTGTGTTATGATTCGGGTCTGGGTGGCCGGGAAACAAATGAGCAGTCAGGAAATGAGCAAACAGCCTCCTGTTACAAATGTATACCTATGTAATCCCAGTGTCTGAGATGCTGAGGCCAGAGGACTGTCATGTGTCCAAGGCCAGTCAGGGCTACATAGAGCAATTCCTTGTTTTAAAATAACAGAGTGGGTGGGGGAGGTGAGGCAGGACCCTTCCATCCTAAGGATGTCTGGGGACTTGCAGAGCATATGGAAAAGAGCTCTGGGAAAGAAAACAAGTAAGATCCAAGCTTTTAGAAGAGATAAAGTAAACTGGAATTTATTTTCAGCACAAAACTGAAGAAAACCATTGCAGTACTTGAGCTGTGTACAACCGTGATTAGGACTCAGTGTAGTGGAAGAACTCTTTCAAACGTTTCTAGGAACTATTGGGTAGCAGCTTTGCTAATTCCAGGAAAAAGGAAGTCTTTAGGGCTGTGGAAAATGTCAGACACTAGGTCTCCCGGGGTCAAAGTCTTACAAAGTGGAGTAAAGATTCCCAGAGGTACCCCTCAGGTGAGCCTGGGAAGGAAGACAGTGGCTGGATGAGGAAAAGGAAACGGAACAGCAATGTGTACTGGACAGTGCTTCTGAGGTTCAGCTTTCATATCAACTTGTCCTCCTTTTGTCCTAGCAATACAAATTTCAATCTGCAATAATATCAAATGATAAGTGGAACAATAAAATATCTTTATAATGAGATACAGTATTCAACACAGTATCATGCTAATCAAACTGTCTTTTGAGCTGAATTGCTATCACTATGTGTCCTTGTGGAGATTGGCACACAGAACACAGAAATACCTTCCCTCCCACTGAGAACCTAGCTTTTGTTCTGTCTTGCACTTGCACTTTCTTATCCCAGTGAATAAGCACTCAACGAGAGTTCAAACCCAAGCCTGACCTTCAGCCAGTCTGCCATGACAATGACAGAAGGGTCTGTGATGGTGCTGAGCAACTCCTTCGTGGCTCTCTTCTTCTCTTCACGGTAATTTTTCTTTTGTACCTAATTTAACATAGAAACAAAACACTCAGCAGAGGAAACAACTTCTTAGAACTCCAGCATTTAAGATAATAAAACTGGACAGGAGCTTTGACAGTACAGGTAGGAGTCTGGTTTCTGTGACCACTAGTCCAGCCCTCTGTATCATTTTAATTACTTGTATCCTTTCAGATACACACAATCTGTAGAAATGCACAGCTTCTATGTTTTAAAAAAAATCCATTTGATTTGTTTGTTTGGTTTTGGTTTTTGAGACAGGGTTTCTCTGTGGAGCTGTTCTGGAACTCAGGGATCCGCCTGGCCTCTGCACTGCTGGCTTTTTGGTTTTTGGTTTATTTTGAGAGTTTCTATGTCTACCATATTCTTTCACCTGTACTAGAGGATCCCCAGCTCAAATACAATACGTTGACACTGAGTGCATTTGGTGAACTGTAATTATTCTAAACTCATACTGTAACACTACTTCATTCAATCATCACAATTAGCTTTTCAGGTAGAAGTATTATTAGCCTTATTATATTCAAGAACACTGAGGCAGAGACAGCAATGTACCCAGAATCACACTGCTATCAATGTGTGAAGCTGGATCCAAACCAAGACAGACTGCCTTCCACGGCTGCAATCTAAAGAGCCAGGCTGTTTTCCTAATGCACTTTTCCTAATAGAAATCGTCTTAGCTCCTAGCTTTGTTTATTACAAACAATGCTGCAACTACTCAAATGGAAGTTGTGACCTTTTATTTTACAAAAATCTAAGACTGAAATAAATAAGAAAAACAAACCATTTTAGTTTTATAGGTTTTATAGGTAAATTATTTCTATGAAGAAACCCAAGAAAATAGAAATGAACTAATAGTTTTATTATTGTTTTGTTATTTGAATGGGGGAAAGAGTAATAACCTATTAGTGTCTATAGCTTTTCCTTAAATAAGATAAAAATCTATCAAAGTTAAATTTGAGATAACACACACATAATAAAGTTTAAATGTTATATACCTCTAATGCCTTAGACTTAACGGCATTTTATTTTTTGAGTCTTACTTTTATTTTGTATATTGGTGGTTTTTTTCCAGCCCATAAGTATGACTGTCATATGTATGCAGTGCCCATGGAGGCCTGAAAAGGCCCTCAGATCTTCTGAACTGGGCCATGTGGGTACTGGGTACTGAACTCGGGTCCTCTAAAAAACAGCCGATGCTATTACCCACTGTGGTCTACTGTAAGACTGCCAATGCAGATGCACACAGGATCAGCCATAGAGCACAGATGGATGAGATGGATCAGCAGGTACCAGAACCAGTAGAGTGCATGTGTCCTGCAAGCTCCCAGATCTGTGGCAATTCAAAAAGGCAGCCCCAACGCTGCACATTTCTTAAGAGAAATTAGAAATCCGAACTTTTATTGTCTCAAAATTTGAAATGCAATACAGGTCAAACAAAATACATACTCCTATGGGCCTGGTAGTTGGCAAACTAATTTAAATGGATGCCAGAAATGTCCACTGGGTGCTCCACACACAATGAGTGTCACTATATTGTTAAAGCTGGGAAGGGACACTGATCCTGAACCTGCGCTAT
This sequence comes from Bramus lutescens, assembly GCA_001685075.1. Lineage (NCBI taxonomy): Eukaryota > Metazoa > Chordata > Mammalia > Rodentia > Cricetidae > Bramus > Bramus lutescens. The sequence continues at coordinate 27,403 of LOEQ01004764.1, read as the reverse complement.
GGCCAGCTGAAGCCGGGAACAGCCTGCTCTCAACAGTCATCAAAAATGATCATCAGCTGACCTCATACTATAAAAATAGGAACATTTTGCCTTTCCATCCCTCTGGAGTTTTTTCTTCTCCCTTTAGAAGCATACATATAAATATTTTGTATTAGACCACTTTCAAAAACACATAGTAAGCACACTGTGATAGGATCAGGAAGTTCGCTGAGAGTTTCATAGTACCACCAGACACTATACCTGTAAAGTTCCACCAACACGACTGTCCAACCGTAAGCTGAACGAGATCACTGTGGTGATATCTTGTTTGTGCTCTAACAAATAAAGCTTGCCTGAAAATTGCTCTAACAAATAAAACTAGCCACTAGTTAACCGGAGAGGTCAGGCAGTGATGGCACACACCTTTTATCCCAGCACTTGGGAGGCACAGGCCTTTAACCCAGCACTAGAGAAATGAAAAAAGGAATATAAGGCGGATGGAGACAGGATTTCTTGCCCATTCAGTCTGAGGATTTGCAGAGATCCCTTTGGGCTAAGGAACTGGTAGAGGTAAGAAGTCTCTCTAGTGGCTGGCTCCTTTACTTCTCTTATCTTTCAGCATTTAACCCAATATCTGACCAATTAGAATTCACACTACACAACACCAATTGGCATGTAAGGGGGATAGGGAAAAGTGTACAAGGCCTCAATCCCATAAAAAAAAAAAACTATAGACAACTGAGAAAACCCAGGATTAGAGGAGGTGGCCCTCCTCAGGGAAGAATAACCCAATTGGCTTTCCAGTGCCAAATGGACAGCCTTGAAAACACATTTACGAATAACACTGGCTCGACTGAGTAGATTATATTTTAAAATAGACAAATATGCATGCAATAACAATTAACAAAAGAGGCCATGAATTTAGGAGAGCAGGGAAGGGCATACGGGGAATTCTAGAGGGAGGAAAGGGAGAAATGTTGTCATTATAATCTTAAAGCAATCACAGAAACTGACCTTGAGAGACTCCTTCTTGGTGAGTTTACTCGAACCAGAACTGTCCTTTTCTGAGCCATTGTAAAGTTTAGATTCAGACTGAGATGGAAGTGAAATAAAGGGATGAGAATTAAAACTTACATTTATTTCACATACCACATAAAACCTACCATTACGTTTCTTACACACTTCCCATTTGCTGCTATGGTTTAAGCAAATGCAGATTTTTCAATAAAGGTTTTCCCTAGTTGGTATTTGTGTTATGACACACACACAAACACACATGCTCAAAAATTAATGGGCAATGTGAAGTTAATATTTCTAAATTTTATATTCTGTTTCTCAGAACATTTTTTAAAAATATACAATTATTCAGTTATTATTAAGATAAAAATTGCCAAAGCAGTGTTAAAGTGACTGCTGAAAAGTGCTAAACAAAAAAGTTAAGTTTCATCAGACTGACACATAGACTACCCCCACTACCCAACTCCAGCCATCTTCACAAACTAAGACTAAGGCACTTTAACTGTCCAATGTTTCAACACCAATACTCCCAGGATCTGTGCCCTCCCACCTTTCATTTTGTCATTAACTATTAAATTATGATTATCATTAAATTATTATTAATGACAAAAATTAATTTAATGATTAGTAACAAAAACGTAGGTTTTGAGTTTATAGTTAATAGTTATTTAATCTTCATAAAATCTTTAAAATTGAACAGCATGGTTTTATATTCATTTCACATGATCAAAAATCAGGTAAGGGGTCGATTAGTCACAATCATTAACACAGCAGTAACCAAAACCCAGACCTCTTGATCCAGTGTCCATAATCTTTCACTACGGCACAAGAGCATACATTTGAAAGCCACTTCTGTAAATCTTCAAACAACAAAATCTATCTGCTTCTTCAACATCCTATAATGTTTCGTTTTTACCATTGTCAGACATAGGAAGATATACACTAGCATTCTTAGTAATACTGTTAGTATCAAGGATTACATGAAACTTGATCCAAATAGCAGATTTTAAATGTTAAACGACCAGACCTGCAGAGTACCATTGATTATAATCAAGAATAAAAACATTTGAATATTATTCAGTGATGATGGCCAGTGGAATGAATTAAACATTTTTTGATAAATCAACAGAATGAAAATGTCACTAAAGGTTATCTATCTTCTCTGTACTAAAAATACCCCTGGTGGTTGGCATGAAATACTTTATAGAAATGGGGAATAAATGAGATTATGTTGATGGTAGTAAGGAACAGGGAACAAACTGCAAATACTTTTCAATACAGGAGACAGAGACCAACCTGGTTAAACTTTTACGATGCTGACCTACGATTTACAAAGTACTGTGTTAAGCACTGTGTATGTGCCACTTCACCTCATGCTTAAAACAGCCCTGAGATAGCAGAAGTAACCCTTTACTAATAAGGAGACTATATCTACAGATTAAATATATTTCCCCAAATCATACAGACACCAAGTAGATAAGCAGGACTTTGTACCTAATTCTGAGCCTCATGTTCTCAATAGTCTCACTGTGTTTGCTTATTGCTTTTCAAAGCTCTTCATACAATGTAGCAACCAGAATCAAATGTAAAACTTCTCTTTATGAAAAAGAGAAAATGTGTCCCCAACAACTCCAAGTGACAAGATCTGGTTTGGTTATTAGAAGATAGCATTGTCATATGAATAAGCAGACTAGAAGTGTGTCCCATGAGACTGGTACATCAAGATACACCTTCGGCAGGCTGACAGTACTGTGCAGTCTAGCTGCGGGGAACAATAAGTCAGCATCCATTTTCCTACCCAAACATCACTAACTCAGCTTTCTGAGCCAGCACACTACTTTTCTTAAACTTTGGTATTGGGGTTGAACCTATTATGGCCTCTTGAATGCTAACAACTGCTCTGCTGTAGGAGCTACACCTACAATCCCTGTTTTCTGTTTTTACATTTCCAGAAAGGGCTTTACTAAGTTGCTCAGGCTGGCCTTGAACTTACAATCCTCCTGCCTCAGCAGGCTCCTAAGCAGCTGGAATTCCAGGCATGTTCCACCAGGCCTGATTCTGAATTAATAGACCCAAAACATACACCATCTTTGTTTCTTTGTTGAAGATATTCACTGTAGTAGGCTTCTCTTCCTGCATAAACATGACTGGTTACCACAGGATTTTTAATACTTAGAATTTCTTGAATCTGTTAAATGGCTTTAGAATGCTAGCATGCCTCTCCCCCACCCACTACTACTATGACCTTACAGGCAATGCAACTTTAAGAAGTTATTTATCTCTTAGTTCTTAGTGTCCTAATTAGTAAAATATCCTCATTTACTGCTAACTCATAAGGTTGCTCTGGGGGTTAATAAGATAACACATATATAGTGTTTAACATAATACTTGGCATACGCTCTGACTCAAGTTTCTAATTATATTCTAAATTGCAGATGTAGTTAAAATCCACCTTTCAGAGTAAGGCATTAAGGTACAAAATGTCTTGTGATTTCCTATAGAAACTACAAAACACTACATTCATAAGGAACAATAGTACGTCACTGTGATTACAAAGATACTATGTGTTGGAAAGGAACTTTAAACATTGAGGTAAGTATATCTTTTGGAAACAGGTAGTAATAACTTATAAAGGTATAAGCGGTTCATAGATGTTGGAGGATTAAGTAAAAGGATCTTATCCTAGGAACAAGATTCCATTTATCTTACTATATAAGTTACTCATACTGGCCCTTCCTGTCATAAACATAGGATGATTAAAAATTCATTTTAAAAATGCTGTTTGAGGGGTGAAGAGACGTCTTGGCCTTTAAGAGCACTGGCTGCTCTTCAAGAGAAGCAGAGTTCAATTTCCAGCTGCACATGGTGGCTCACAACTCCCTGGAACTGCAGTTCCAGGGAGCCCAAAGCCCTCCTGTGGCTTCTTTCGGCACCTCACACGTGTGCAGAGGCACACATGCAAAACACCTACACACATTGAAATGAAATAAGTTTTAAAATTTAAATTTGTTCCCCCAAATTACTTAAATAAGAATAAAAATACCTAGGAACAAACTAGCTACTACAGATCTCTTGAAAAATAGCAGAATAAGTACAATGTTACTAATACAAAAGGTTACCCTGTTAGGAGTTATTCTCTCTAAGCTCTGTTTGTTTCTCCAGGATAGGGTCACATGCAGCCCAGACTGCTCCTCAATTCACTACATTGGAATTATTTGACAGGGAAGTCACTAGCCACATGTAGTTATTGAACATGTGAGATGTACCTAGCTAGTATAAGGGAGACTTTAACTTCCTATTTAATTTTAAAGATCAAAACACTAGATACTCTTTTATACAAAGCACAGGGGTAACAAGACACATGCCTGTTTTAGGCATTAGTGTACATCAGAGGCTGCAAAGTTCGGTTCCGCGGTCCCTTCTCTATTTCTACAAGCTACACAATGATGGCAAATAGCAGCTGTGCCACAGAGCTCTTTGTGCTTATGTTTTATAGCTTCTGAGCAGTAATTCTGTTACACCAAACATTCAACAATTCTGCTGCTAAGTGCATAAAGACAACCTTTGCATTTCTAGCAATGGTGCTAAGGATACATCTTTCTTCAATTTTGAAAAACTTCAAGTCATAAGCCAGGTGGTGGTGGTGAACGCCTTTAATTCCAGCACTTGGGAGGCAGAGGCAGGTGGATCTCTGTGAGGTCAAGGCTATCCTGGACTGCAGAACAGAGTTCCAGGACAGCCAGGGCTACACAGAGAAGCCCTGTCTCCAAGAACAAAACCACCAGCACAAAAGCAGATTATATAAAATGCCCAGCAGAGCCCAGCACACAGTACTTAAACAGTATCTGCTTATTTTAAGATGAAGGAACTACGGGACAAGTGCAGAAGGAAGGAGGCCGTTCTCTGGCTCTATCTTACTATTTTTCTTCCTGGAAACAGGCCATAAAAGAAATGTAACACTTCCCTTCATGAAGCAAATGTTCTTATATTCTTGGAGACACAGAGACACCAAGAATCCCCACAAACATTACCCTCTCTGCTATTGCTATTTAGTTTCTGTCAACTTGACATAAACTAGAGTCACCTGGAAAGAAGGACTCTCAATTGAAGAATTACTGCCATCAGATTGGCTTGTGGGAATTTTCTTGATTAATGACTGATACAAGGAGGTCCAGTTCACTGTGGGCAGTGCTACCCCTGGGCTGGTGGTCCAGTGTTATACAACAGAGCAGACTAAACAAGCCAGTACGCAGCACTTTTCCCCCACAGTTTCTTCTTCAGCACTTGCCTCCAGGTTCCTGACTGGGATCCTGTTCTGACTTCCCTCAAAGATGAACTGTGACATGGACATGTAAGCCAAACAAACTCTTTCCTCCTGAGAGCTAGTGTGGTCAGTATTTTGTCACAGCAATTAAAAGCAAACTAGAACATCCTATTCATTTATTCATGTGTTTATTACTCATTTATTTTATTTCTTTATTTTTATGGAGCTGGGAACTGAACCTAGAGCACTGTACTCCAGACAAGGAGTGCACAACTGGTTTAGATCTCTAATCCTTTCATTGTTCTTTCTGCTCAACCATACCTGTACTCCTCATAAACCAAAACATAAAAACTCACAAGTTTCCCTACTTGTTTCCTTGGGGGAAGAGTTATCTTCACTTCTGAAAGCTTCAACATGGCACTTAAGTGAAGTGGGATGTCCTTCTGTATATGTTTTCCTTTTATTGATTGATGAATAAAGCTATTTTGGCCAATGGTTTAGCAGAGTAAAGCCGGGCAAGAAATCCAAACATAGAGATAGATAGATGATAGATAGATAGATAGATAGATAGATAGATAGATAGATAGATAGATAGATAGATAGATTGATTGATTGATAGATAGATAGAGTGATAGAGTGAGTTGGTGTGGTGGAGTCAGGAGAAGCCATGTAGTTGCTGAAGGAGAAAAGATGTCAGCAGAACCCTTAACAGTAAGCCACGGCTTCATGGCAAAACATAGATTAATAGAAATGGGTTAATTGAACATGTAAGAGCTAGTTAGGAATACATCTAAGCCACTGATCAAACAGTATTGCAATTAATATAGTTTCTATGTGATTATTTGGGTCTGGTCAGCTGGGAAATGAATGTCTAAACTTAGCATTATATATATATATATATATATTGTCTTGTTAATATGCCTTTTATTATAGGGGACTCAGCCATGAACCTTGCAATGAATAAGAAAAGAAATGCTATATAAATACAAGGCACTGGATATTGAAGACAGCTCATTTGGTAAAATACTTGCTTGGAAAGCATGAGGTCCTGGGTTAGATGCCCAGAACCCACAGGAGATAGTGGTGGGGGCGGGGACAGGTATGGCTATGTGTGCTTGTAATTCTAATGCTGAAAAGTGGGGAGGCAGATTCTCTGGGGCCCACTGCAGCTAGTCTCATCTACTTGGTGAATTCTAGGACAAGGAGAGACCCTGTGTGTTAAAGAAAAGATGGATAGTGCCTAAGAAAAAACAACCACGGTTGTCCTCTGGCCTCCACATGCACATATGCACACATGTACCTGCACATATATGCCCAGTAAATAAAATGTGCTATTCAACTGTCATCCTGAACATGCACCTTTAAGTTACAAGTACTTTTAAACTATGACTAGTATGTACAAAACATGCGTCAAAACATACTATGTAATCTTCTCAACTATTCCCAAGAACAGGAGCAAACACACAAGGCAGGATGAGCAAAGCCCACTGCTGCAATTAGCAGTGAGTTCACTGGAAGAAGGAGCTTCTTCCAGCCATTGAAGTGAATTCCAAAACCTTTACAAAAAGCTCTTGTTGCTGCTACTAAATCTTATCAGAAAAAAGGCAAAAGTCAAATCCCTTGACAAATTTTGAAAACTCACTCAACTTTTATCCATCTATGGGGGGTACCACATCATTATAGTGGTTTTTAAAAAATACTGATTTAGAATAATCATGCCCTATTTTAATTATAGGATAGTAGTACAAAGATCTTTGTTCTCATTACCTGGCAAATGTATTTTGACTGCCATATAAATAAGTTTAAAATACCTAAAAGTGTTTTGTTAAAACCATGAAGCCTGAGGCATCTCTGAATGGAGCACTCAGATTCCTGTTTGAGACATTCTGCTGTAGCCCACATACCAAAACCGGTATCACTCTAAAGAGAGCAATAGCTACTAACCAGTACTTTCCAAATACTCAATAGCACCTCAATCCGTTCAAGTATAGACCTTATACTTTTCATATATACTACAAGGTTGAGACATACCAACATAAAAATTCTTATGAACACTTACAGGATTTCAGTTCAGTATCTTTACTTTAAGTATTGGAAAAATGTACATATAGGGAACAATAATATGCCTACCTTGCTCTTTGACATTGAAAGTGAAGAATCATCTTTATTTTGAGAAATATCTTCTTTTCCTCTTTCAAAACCTTTGGGGGGAAATGCCAATATTCAATTATTACAACTTTTGAATATACAGTCATTAATGTTAAAGAGTAAATTTGAGCCATTCCATTTAGATATACTTGATATTCATCTGTGCTTATAGAGCTCAAACTACTATGGCTTATTGTCATCTCACTGTATTTCTTTAAAATTAAGGTGGAGTCAAACTAGATTCTGTGTGTTTTTGTTTTAAAGGGGGTGGGAGCTTGGAGAGATGGCTCAAGGGTTAAGAGCACTTGCTATTCCTCCAAAGGTCCTAAGTTCAGTTCCTAACACCCACATCACACAAGTCATAACTGCTTGCAACTCCAGCCCAAGGGCTCTGTCACTCCCTTCTGGCCTCTGCATCCATACACACTCAATCAATCACATGTATACATTAAAAAGAATTAAAAGAACAAAATACAGAAGGGGGTTAAGTGGAGGTTAAGTGGTGTATATCTGGGAAGAGTTAGGGGAAGCCTGGAGGGTGAATATGATCATATAATAGAACTATGTTTTATGCATTGTGAAATTCTCAAAGAATAAAAGTGAGTTTTTCAAAAGAATTAACTCAGAGAGAGGCAATCGAGAGTTCCCCTGAGTCCACCAATGTAAAGCTGAATACTACTTTTGTGCTATTGAACCACTTTACATGAAATCATCCACTCAGATCTCTCCTCCTAGTAAGCTCATTTCTTAATTCCCCATCCTCTCTCTTTCTTTCTTCTGAGACAGGTCCTCATATAGCCAAGGCTGGCCTTGAACTTGTTATGGAGCCAAGAAAGACCCAGAACTTCTGATTCCCCTTGAGTTTACACAGGTTAGTACCACTTCACCCAGTGTATACAGCAATGAGGGGTCAAAATCAACATCAAGTTCATGCTAGAAATGCTCTCTGTTGAGCAAGATATAACTCCAGTGAGCTAATTTCTGAACTGACAGAAGCATCCAAACTAACTTTTCTCTCTTACTGTCAAACTGGAGAGATATTCCTGAAGGCGATAAAGAATGGTGGAAAATAAATCTTCAGTAAAGGATAAATCAAAGAGAGGAAAGAAACACAGGAGAGGACATGGGAGGAGGAAGGTGGAAGAAAGAAGTAACAAAAAAAAAGGAAGAAAAGGATGGGAAGGAAGAGGCAAGAAAACTCAATCAATCAATCAACCAACCAACCAACCAACCAACCAACCAGTCCTGGTGTGAGGCGCATGCCTGTAGTACCAACTATTTGGGAGGCTGAGGCAGGAAGAACAGCTGAATCTTGAAGTCTGAGATCAAATTGGGTAATATGATAAGACATCATCTCAAAAACTAAAGAAATAACTAATAATGTATTATAAAAATTAGATGAACATGTGATGTAGATGGGTCTTCTGTCTATGTGTTAATTTCATTGGTCAAATAGAGAGACTGCCTTGGCCTTTGATAGGACAGCAGTTTAGATAGGTGGAGTAGACAGAACAGAATGCTGGGAGAAAGAAAGCAGCGTGAGGCAGACACATGAAGCTCCGGCCCAAAATGGACGTGGGTTAGAATCTTCCCAGTAAGCCACGACCCCGTGGTGATAAACAGATTACTAGATATGGGTTAAGCATGATGTGAGAGTCAGC
>LOEQ01004764.1:0-18295 GCA_001685075.1 Bramus lutescens | reverse complement strand
ATACAATTTGTGTGTTGTTATTTCTGGGTATAAGCTATCCGTGCAGGAGCCGGGCAGGACGAAAAGCAGCCCGTGCTCCTATTTACTACAAACATGCATATAAACACTCACACAGTATTACATGTAGTTTATATTGAGTTAATGCTGACTCTCATCATTTCTAAATGGTCTAAAAGCAGGACTCTAAAATTCATAAACAGGGCTGGAGAGACTGGCCAGGAGCACTTGTTTTTGCAGTCTGAGTTCCAGGAGATCCTACTTCCTTTACTTATCTCTGGGGATACCAGGCACACACAAAGTGCACATATATACACAAAGGCAAAAGGTAGACAAATCTAAAACTAATAAATTTAAGTGCATGAACACAGTGGGACAAACATGCATGCATTCCATATTCAAATACAGCCTTATCCTAAAAAGCAATTCAATTATTACTGCAAGAATCCCATAGAGAATTGACAGTACTAAAATCTCTGAGGCAGATGTGGGTGGTACATACTTTAATGAAGTTTCTCTTACCTCTAAGGGCAGGTAAGATTACCTACTCCCTATACTGACTCTGTCTATACATCAGAGAGGTATCAACAACAGAATCAATGCCTGAAGCATTTCAAAATGATATTTAAAATATCAGTGATAATATAACATTCTGCTTGGGATTTATAAATAAAAATCTATTTTATTCAGATAATTTTACTAAATTAAATTTGTAGTATGAGAAAATACTTCTCTAGAAAAAGCAAAAAGTATTTAGTTCTAATATAGGGAAGGGAAATTTTCATAAATGCAACATGGATTTTTAGATGAAAACTTACAGGAATTTGGCACTTAAATATAAAAGTACACTAAAAGTTACAAAATTAAAATAGAAATTTTAAAAATGTATTCAAAGCAATAAATATAGTAATAAAGAATTCTCGATACTAATGACTAACATAACTTCAAAGAACCTCTAAATATACATAGGATATTTCTATGCTAATTTTGCTCTTATGAATAGACTTCAATTTCTCCACCAGTACTGTTTTAGTCTCAGCTCAATCTACATCAACCCATTTACTATGTTATGAAAAATGTCCATCTAACTGTGCCTACATCTACATATTTAAAACATAACATCAATGAAATAAAGCTATAAATTAAACACTGTGTATGTGTGCCCGTGTGCATGTGTGAATGCATTTGTGCTCATATGTATGTTTGAATAAGTTTCCTGAATGTGTGTTCAGAGGTTGATGTCAGTGCCTTTCCAACCACAGGTCTTTCTCTGAACCCAGAGCTTGCCCAAGGCCAAAAGACCCCAGAATATCTTCCTGCTTCCACCTCCCCAGCACCAGGATTACAGGCTTGTTCTTTTGTACCTAGTTTTTACCAGCGTACTGGAGATCTGAACTCAGGTCCTCATGTCTTCATAGAGAGTAAACCAACTGAGCCATCCCCAGTCATAAAGAAACTTAAAAAATGCAAATGATACATAACATTCCAAATGTTAGAAAATGACATTCATCAACCTAGATCACATATTACTTGTTAAATCAAAGAATTCCATTTAAAAGAACCCTATACTTTGAACTTGCAAATCATATAATTAGTTTCATATCATATCATATGAATAACTTCAAATTATTTATAGTTTTAACTATAAACGAGTGAAGTTAAATGCTTTCTGAAATATGCAAATCTGACCACATTTTTTGAATTTCAATTACAGTTTAAAAAAGCCCTAAAACTAAAAAATTTTCAAATCGCACCCTGGGTTTCCAAGGGAAATTCTAAGGCAGTAATGTAAAAAATTGGTGCCAGTATTTACGCTAGGTCTTCTTGTAAGATTGGATAGATCTGAACTCCTAAAAGGGTATAGAATAATCATGCTTTAAAAAAATCTGCTATTAAAATTTATTTATCAGGTCCTTTTCTTTAAAACTTAGGCCATGAAAGTCTATTTATCAGGACCTCTGGGGCTTTGTCAAAAGTATTTAGTAGTGGCCAGGTACGGTGGTGCACACATTTAACTTCAGAACTTGAGAAACAGAAGCTGATAGAACTCTATGAGCTTGAGGCCAACCTGGTCTACATAGCAAGTTCCAGGAAAGCCAAGACTACCCAGGGAGAGCCTGGCTGAGCCCTCAAGTGCCCAGTTGACTGTTCCCTATTATTCATTTGGCAGAAAAAGTTACTGTCTAGAGAGGAGTGAAGCACCTAAACACAGACATGTAGTACTGCACTAACTGCTTATGATGAAGGCGGAGGAACAGCAAAGAGAGCGAGCAATGGAGTCCAAGCACTGGCACCACCATTCCTTAGCTGTGGACCTTGGACAAGCAAGCAATTTAGCCCAGTGGTTCCACTATGCTCTACGGGAGAATGCCAGAGTAGTCTAAAGAGAGCGCCATAGGCACTCTCTAAAAACAAAACATATTGATACCTTTCCAAAATGTTCTCTTCAAAGCTAATAAAAGAGAGTTTCTTAATTACAGTTCCCAAACACAAATTAATCACACACAATTTGGCATTTAAAACAGCTATCATATCCTTTTGTTCTAATGTTTTCACATTTGGAGCAGTCATAGGCTCACAAGAATTCCCTGAATAGAACTTATCCATCATGCAATTATAAATCCATGTTGCTTTATTTAGTTTCTCATCTAAATAAATCTGACATTAGAAAAATGCCTGTCATATTAGTACATAGAGTTTATTTCTAGTAGAACAGAATAATGGCTCTAAGTAAACCAACTTCCTCAAGACAATGCATCACTGACACAGTACACTTCAGGAGCAAACTTGGCTTGCTGATCATTAATGATTAGATATAACATAAAAAAAAACATTATGTTGCTTTGGTCTTTTAAAAATTGGATATACTTCTACAAATGCAGGCTTAACAGCCATCTACTCAGCAAATATAGGATTATCACAAACATTTACTATGCTGACTATCTGAGAAGTAACTTTGCGTAGGAAAAACTCTTAAGAGAGGCAGAAGATGGAGAAGCAGTGGGCAGCACTTGCCACCACACTAAGCATGACAACCCGTGTACAACCCTAGGGTCTGCAGGGTGGAGAGAACCAAATCCTGCACATTGTTCTCTGACCTCCACACAAGCACATAGCATGCTGCCACCACCAATCCCCCCCCACACACACACTGAATAATCGTTATTTTTAAAGTCTTATTATATATGTGTGGGTATTTTACCCACATGTATTTATATGTACCATGTGCAAGCCTGATATGCAAGGAAACCAGAAGAGGGTGCCAGAACCCCTGGAACTCAGGTTACAGGCATTGTTAGCCACCATGCACACGGGTACTAGGTATTGAACCTGCATCCTCTGCAAGAGCAGCCAGCGTTCTTACCACTGAGCCATCTCTCCATTCACAAATAATTGCAAATTTTTAAATCTAAGAAGTAAAAAAGAATTTTTAAAAGCCTTCAGTGAAGCTTATAGCCTTTTATAGGTGATTCCTTTGCTAAAGGTTTCCCACAATTCTTTAGTATGCTAGAAACAAGTACAATGACCATAGCTGAAAATAAGAGCTAAGATTTAGAGACATAATTAGACTTAAACTAAGCAAAACCACACTGTGCCACAGTGCTATTATGAGTACACAAGCAAGGCAGGATCTCTGGGATACAGCTCATTATCAGGGCTAAGGCAACACACTTCTTGGGGTAGAATAGTAAGGGGAGAAAAAGAGATGGAAGCAGAAACAGATCAACTTTCCTACGAAAATTAAAATAAAAAGTTGACATGTAAGACAAAGTTACCTTTAAATATTAACAATGTAGAACTAATTTCTACTCTAATGCTATTAGATGAAAGCAAATGCATTTAGGATAACTTTTAGTACAATGAAGTAACTGAGAAGACAGCATGTATATTTCTTTTTACCTTTACCTTAACTACATAACAAAAGTCCTTTCTGTAGAGTACCCGATTCTACTGCTTAACTGATAAAGCTGGTATTTTGAAGAGCCTTTATCACAGAATATGGGAGCAACCCTAAATGATTTTCTATACTGGAAGAATTGAGAGACACAGCAAATCATTTACTCATCTATTAAAACAGAACTATCAAAAATTTATCTTAAATACATTCTTTGAATGTATTAAATTTACAATTATGTCTTTAATCACGTAATTAAGTATATGTCACCTTTCAAAAGTGAATTTTCTATTATTTTAATACTAAGGTCACTGATTAGGCCTTAATACTAAACAGATTTGTGGTATGAAGGTCAACAAATAGTACATACTATTATACCTAGCAACGGTTTAAAAAAATGCAGCCGAGAAGACAAATAGAAGAGAACCAAGTCCCACTGCATAAGCAAAGGCAATACTTAACATTACCTAAAAGCTTCAGTATGCTATATTTGAAAGCTACTTCTGAATAAAAACACACCAAACAGTGCACTACTTAAGGACATAAACAAGATGCATTATAATAAGCACACTATGGTAAGAAGACAATATCAATTAAATACTGTTCAAAGCCTATGCTACTTAGGTGCAGCTTAGAACCATGGATATTTTTTGAAAACATTGTTAAAAAGAATATAAAATTAGTGAATTCATAATATTTAATTGCTTAGGTATCTCAAAATAATGCATAAACTTATCATCATGATTATTTACAAAGAGCCAAATAAAAGGTTATGGATAAAACAGAAACTCTATTGCAAATTCAACAAATGTAAATGTCAGAAAAATACATATAAGTTCTAGTCAATTTTTCTTAATGATGAATATTTTAAAATTTAATGTAGGAAAAAAGCTGCATTTTTAATTTTCATAATCTGAAAACATAAAAAATTATATTAAAATGTATAATCTAATATTTACTTCAATAAATCATTTTCAAATAAAAGCTCAAGTTGTTTATATCTTATTGGCCAATCATTTAATGCCTAAATGATAACTGTAAAGCATCTAATTTTTTTAATATTACTGTATATACAACATAATTTTCTTAGCAAAAATTATCTTTACATGAATAAGCCTAGAAGCAAATATATACATAGATGGAGAACTTTACTATAGTGAAGAATTAAAAGATTAAGTCTGGCACATACGTTGAAAATCAATTATAATTATTACTTTACAGAAATGGCTAAATATTTGTGCTAAATATATGGGGTTCATCTGCTAAAACCTCCATCGATAGCATTTCTTTATAGAAATACACATGTATTATGTCAAATTCAGAAATGCTTTAATTTACTTCTACAATGAAATCAAAACGCACACAATGAGAAATCAAGGTTCTTATTTCACTGACTCGTTAGCTCAAGTTTTAGCTGGAGAGAATATGGGAAGCCCAGCCACAGAGAGGCAGGGATGGAAAGCTAAGCTTTCAAAAGAGAATTGTTTATATGAAGCACAACATTAAGATTTTAAAATTGCTGGCTTATTTTTATTAAGAATATGCAAGAAATTAAGGCAAGAATGCAAGATTAGACAGACAAACCTTGCAAGGATGGAGAAAGTTCATTGTATCCTCCAAATGAAGCATTCCGGACAAGCTTTCGGCCATCAATTCGTGGAGGAAATAAAACCGACGAAACCCCAGCACATGAAGAAAATCTACGCTGCTGTGAACTCTCTTCTTTCATGGTTTAAGAGGTCTGTTCAATATATATGTTCACCCAGAGGGCTAATTAGCCCAATAAAGCAAGACAGGCTTTTCTCTCACATCCAAATGTGGCAAACCCCACCAGCACAAACAAAGGACACACATTTAACAGCAAAGGAGAACTAGAGACTGTCAAATCAGCAATAAACAGATAGGGCGACTGGCAGGGAAGGCAGGGAGCCAAGCTACTGACTTCTTTTTTACAAATGAATTGATTAAAGGGCTATCCCACTAATGTTTTACCTTTGTATCAAGACAATGATGCCCTCCCCTTAGTTGCTGCCTTAGCAAAACAAAGCAAGATCAATACTTAGCCATTCTGGATGAAGTAACAGGGTCTCTTCTCAAAATGACAAGCCTTTTACCAACCACATCTATTATGTGTTTGTAGTATGTGGCCACACTTCCCTCCTCTTCCGACTTTTTTTCTTTCCAGCTTTTGGTTATTTCAAAAGTAGATATCAACATTATACTTTCTACCTTTCCTGAAGCTTCTAGATTTGTATCTAATCTGCCGCTTGTCTTGGCCATGATTAAGAATTCATTAGGAAAGATATTCTTTCAATTCTGATGGATCACAACTGCTAAAGCAGAGGATTAGCACATTTTACTTCTGGGAGGAACACAGGAGTCATTAAGACAGCATTAATGCGAGCCAATCAACACAGCAGAATAAGATGACACCATAATAATACTGTGTGCTCTAAACACTCCCTTGAAGCATTAGCTGTTTGAACTATTCATAATCTACCAATCAGTTTTGCCCAGTTAAAAACAAATAATTTGCTATTTTGAAAGTAATAAACTATACCGTCTCCTTATGCCTAACTGTTAAAATTCCCAAGAACTCTTCTCATTTTATTAAATTAATTTTGCCTTATCCTATACCTTACTTCATTCAAATTAAACTTGATGATTTAATCTTACAAGAATTTTTGCCCTAAGATTCAGTTTCTTCTTTACCATGCACATGCATCAAGACTGATTCTTGGTTCATATAAAACATTATTCCATATAAATCTAAGAGTGTTTCCCCTCCTTATTAGAAAAGGCATTTATTTAGAAACTCAATTTCTGATAGTTATGGTAGTACATGCCTGTAATCCCAACACTCGGGGGAGAAACAGGTGGTCTATATAGTAAGTTTCAGGTCACACAGGGCTACAGACCCTGTCTCAAAAATGAAGAAACAAAATACAACTGAATTCCTATGTAATGATATGTGTTTTTTTTCCTTAGCAAAGGCATTTCAAAATTATTGTGAAAGGAAATTTATGGCCAATCCCATAAAGTTGCAGTTCTGTTGTCTGAGGGGGAGAGGGTCTCTGTTTTCCTCATCATAAAATGTAAATTACTATTCACTGGAGACAATAAGAGAAGTATAATTAATTCATGTAGTTGGTGCTTGCCTTTCAAGGAATAAAAAAGATATTATCATAAAAGGCATTATCCTCTAATAGTTAGGTAGTGTTTAAATGTAATGAGTCTCCATTTCCTTAAATATAAAATGCTAAGAGTATCATTATAGGATTAATACGTAAAGTTTACCAAGGGTCCAGGTTGAAAATGACAAGGTGGAAATATTAGAATGTGCTCTCTCCTACAATTCAAGGGATGACAGAGGAAAGAAGAATAATCTGAAAGTAAAGTCTTTCCTAGCTGCTACACCAGGGAGGAGCACAAAACACAACCCAAGAGCAAAGCTGAGGCCACAAGACTATTGTCTTGTTTCTTGGAGTTTTCTTATAAGCACTCGGATTTCTTCTTGCATGACTCTGTTCTTGGACTGTGTTTCAATGCAGGTCCAGGCTCTTCTCTCTTTATGTAAGGCAGCTCACAGACACAAGCATTTGCCAACTGGCACTGGGGATTCTGCATATCGGTCTAAAGCCCACATGCATTTCCCTGCTAGGAGAGCTGTCCTCATAAGCTCTCAGAGAGGAGAATGATGATCATGAAGAGATCAAAAATAAGTGACAATGTCACCCACGAGTTTCATTCTGTGCAAGTAGAAGGTGTGGCCTCCCCACCTCCATAATGCAATGTATCTTTCTGTGTATCCCTGCTTATGGAATGAGCACTCAGATGCAAGCCTCCAATAATAGCATCCAATGAGCACAGTTGGATTCCCAGAGTTTCTCACTTTCCTGGATCCTTTGTCCAAAGGCCAAAAAAAGCTGAGTCAGGGATATAAAAATCTGTACATGATTTGATTCTCGTTACCATAAATGCCTGTTGTCTGGACATCAGTGATTCACAGCCTCCATAACCTAGCATTTCACTATAGTTTTCCAAACCAACTGTTGGCTATAAAGTTACAGAGCAGGGCTGGGAGATGGGTCTACCAACACTGGGTACCTTGAAGTGGAAACTTGGGCATGTTTGAATTCCATGCACAAGCCGATATGAAAATGTCTACTTGACTGTTACTATGGAAGCAGAAAATGTCCCTGTACATTAAATAAAAGCATGAGATATCTGTTCCACACACACAATAAAAGAATATAAACAAGTATGGGAATACATCTACAACACACATTTGACAGCTGAACTTGAGAGTAACAAACAGTCATGGCCATGCAGAGGCACAAAAGCCAAGTCACATGCCAGCATTTATATCAAATAGTTCTTTTGTACAGAATTCACAGTAGCAAATTATGCTGGATCATGTGTCAAATGGGCTGATTAATATTTTTAAATATCCATTAATAATGCTAGAAGCATACAAGCCCAACATACAAGCAATGTCTTCAGTATCTCAAGGAGAATGATGCCTCATTTAGAAACACAACATGCCATTATGCACTAGAATACACTAAAGATATTTTTAGACATGATAGAACTCAAAATACAACTTTTCATGCATGTTTTTATTTTCTTTGCTTTTTAAAGACTTCTCTAGTGCACCTCTTGTCAGTTCTGGTTCTAACAGCAGAATCCAATGGACTGCACAGTATCCACTGTTCGGGATGAGTCCACCATCTCCCAAGTCTCCGTAACATCTCCAAACACATACTATCACCTTTTTTGTCAAGAGAATTGAGAAAACACCCATGCAAATAATTTTCTCTAGGACTTACTTCTGTCCCAGGACAGCAGGTTTGAAAGACTGTGCCAGCATATATATTATGCATAAAGTAGCAATAAACAAACAGTGTGTGGCATATAAGAGATCACCAAACGTAAAAGAGCTACTTTCACCAAAAAGTCCCTTGCCAGGGCATCATCTTTCTCAAAGAGAAGTGCTTGGATCAGCTTTGCCCAAGTTCTTCTCTGACCTTAAGCTTGTCCTAGAGTACACTAGAACTGTCTCTTTTCCTAGACCCACATTTGAATTAGCTGAGAATACTTCTAGCACAATCAAGTGTCCTACTTTTCATTTATTCTTGATAGGATATTGTGAGCTACATGGTACAAAATACTTCTGCCTCATTCCTGTTATGGTCCAGAACCAAATTGCAAGTAATGCTGAACCCCATGTTTTTCAAGACTCACTAATAATGATTCTGCCCAATCTTTTCCCTGAGAACCTCTATGACCATAGCAAAATAACCGACAGAAGCAATTCAAAAGGAAAGGAGGGTTTTAGTCCATGTTTGTTTTGGCTTGTCCCGTTGCTAAGGCATGTAGTGAGACAGAACATCATGATGGGAGAAGCATGTTGCAAAACCTGCTCACTTCATAGAAGTCAGGAAGCCAAGGCAGACTAGAGGAAAGCCTACAGACGAGACATGCCTTCTACTAGTCTGTTCAGAACTAGGGAATTATCATGGTTTAATCCACTGATGAACTGAGAGCCCTCAGGATCCAATTACCTCTCAATAGCACCAATATCTGGGGACCATGCCTGAAAGACATGAACCTCTGGATTCATGTATGTTCAAACCATAACAAGACTCTTATTAAATTCTCAAAGAATTCAAAGATAAGCTATAATACAGGGAGTATATAGGCTTATTCTTCTCTGGTAATATTGCCCCTTCTGAACAAGTAAACTTGTGTTGGGAGAGGCTGCTTGTTCATTTCCCGGCTGCCCAGACTCCCGAAATAATCACACAGAAACTATATTATTTGTAATACTGTTTGGTCAACAGCTTAAGCATATTTCTAGTTTCCTCTTATATCCTAAACTAACCCATTTCCATTAATCTGCAGCGTCACAAAGCTGTGGCTTACCGGGTAAAATTCTGTCCCTGGTGTCTGTCTCTGGCAGGGCTACATGGCATCTTCCTAACTCTGCCTTCTTTCTCCCACCATTCAGTTTAGTTTTCCCTGCCTAGCTCTATTCTGCCTTGTGTGGGCCCAAAGCAACTTCTTTATTGACCAATGGTAACAAAATATATTCACAGCATACAGAGGGGAATCCTACATCAAACTTGTTAAATAGGCAAAAAGTATTTGGACTGAGTTCCTACAGAATGAACTATAAAACAATTTGCTTACAAGTGAATGCAAACTTAATTTGGTCTAAATATGCAACAGAAAGCCAGATCTCAGCCAAGACCCTAAAGCTGCTGAGCTTTCTTTCCCAAGTCACAGGCAACCAGCTGATCAGGCCATGCTCACAGAAGAAAAAAAGCTATTCTGTACCCCACTTCTGCATTCTATCTATCAATACTCACTGCCCACATTGCAGAGAACTCTGAATCTCTTTATGATACCTAGTGCTGCCTGATATATGAGTTATCCTTGCTTGAATAAACTATTAAATTTATCTAAATATTTTCATTGGACATTACTTAGTGCTTCCAAATAAATATTTTTCCCCAAAGACAGGGTTTTAATGTGTATCCCTGGCTGTCCTGAAACTCACTCTGTAGCCCAGACTGGCCTTGAACTCATAGAGATCCACCCACCTCAGCCTCCCTCCCGAGTGCTGGGATTAAGGTGTACACCACCAACAACCAGCCTAAATGTCTTAGGTATGCACACACAATAATACCATTACTATAAATACAAAGTGAGGACTATGGGCATCTGATGAGCAAGTGTGACAGCAAATGGGGATTAGAGGGTAGAGCTGAGGACTTCTAAGTACTATCGTGATCCTGTCTCAATCTGCACTTCTATGTAAATTAGTACTGATTTTATTATTCTGTAAATGTCAAGTATATTTTACACTTTTACATGGAATAGTTCATAGACATGAAGATATTCATTTCCTTCTAACAAACACTGTTAAATGTTACCTAATGCACAGAAAACACAAATAGAAGCCACTATGGTGACCAGAATTTAAACGACATTTATTTGTATGTGTGTGCTCACATGCACAACCATGGATGTGCAAGTAGGGAGGCACAATCGCCCATGGCATACTTGTGGAAGTCAGAGGACAATTCGCAAGAACTGGTCCTTTCCTTCCACATCATTCAGGGACCCTGGAACAGTCTGACAACTCAGACTGC
Source organism: Bramus lutescens (assembly GCA_001685075.1). Lineage (NCBI taxonomy): Eukaryota > Metazoa > Chordata > Mammalia > Rodentia > Cricetidae > Bramus > Bramus lutescens. The sequence goes on along the minus strand of LOEQ01004764.1, from coordinate 7,246 downwards.
CAGGCTTGGTCGAAGAAACTTTTACTCACTGAGCCATTCACTGGTATATTATGACAGTAATTTTATTATACACTTATTAAAATATACAGAAAATATGGCTCTATATTCCTCAAAGAAGAAAGTGAAAATTACAGAAGCCAACTGAACTGAAGCCCTGTTATTACTTGATAAAGCGTGCGTGCGTGTGTGTGTGTGTGTGTGTGAGTGTATAAAGGAGAGTATACTCGCCCAGATTTTCCTAACAAAGAAAATTAAATCCCAATGGCAAGAACTAGCTTGTATAAGTAGTATCTGATCATCCTTAAATACCTTAAGTTAAAAATACTTGAAACATTTTTTCAAGAAAAATATCCCTTATTATTCATACATTCATCTTTCTAGTTTGATACAGAAACAACTCAAAGGGCCTGGCAATGGTAAGCCAGACCTCCTCCAGCCCTTGTCTCAGCAAAGATACTTAAAACAAAGCAGGATTAGTCATTTTAATTTTTAGTAAATATGTTAGTTACTTTAGTTTCCCTTGTAAAAGCAGTGTTAAACATAGATTCTGTAACATTTTACAAGAGGATTTTAGAAATACTCTATTCTTATTTTCTTAATTTGCCAAACATGATGTTGACTTTCACGATGCTATGAAACGACTTCCTGAACATAAGGAACAAAAAATCAGAAACTAATCTCACCTCAGAGCATCAGCGAATGCACTGGACTCAGAAACTCGGATGGCGGCAGAGCCTGTAATTCATACTGTTTCTAACCCAACTACTTATGGCTGGCAGCCAGCCCAAGCACTGGGATTAGGGGTGGGGAGAATAAAGATGGGGAAAGGAGAAAAATCAGAATCCTTTTTAGACAACACAATTTTCCTGAGCTATACTATTCAAGAATATATTTATGTGTTTATGGTCCAAGATAGGTTCAGATGTTCAAATGTCTTACCAAGAAAAGAAGAATTGCTTCGATTCATGGAAGAAAGTGACTTCTAGGTGTTTTTATCTGTGAACCACTTTAATGAAGGTTCTCTTGTGTTTGTCATCTAAGATTATACCAACAACACCTAACACGATCACCTGGGGAATATGATACAACCCTTTCCAGGTGAAAGCTGCTTCAGAGAAATCCTGTCTTTATGCTGATGTTTTCTATTAGCTCTTGATGTAGGCTCCTGTCATTTTTAATGCTGCCAGAACAAAGAGGGAACTGACTTTAGGTTTAAGAGAATTTACTATGGGACAACAGAAACGCAATACTCAGACAGTATAAGTTAACTTTAATGAAACAAGGATATCACTGAACAAAGATTTTTGCTATAAAATAATTCAAAACTTTAACATTTAAGAATTAGTTCGAGTCAGGTATAACAGGTATGCACCTGTAATCCTAGCACTCTCAGGAAGGTGAGGCAGGAGGATTATAAATTCAAGTTAGGCTGAGATGTATGGGGAATCTGTGCCTCAAAAACAAAACAACAGCAACAAAAGTCAGAATGAAGTAGGCTGGACTTTACAGCACAGAAGACAGACTGTTCTCACACAGAGCAGTGTATCTACCTGCTAGCTTAAAAATAACAATGCAGAAAACGTTAGCTGCCAATCCCAGTACTTTGTAAAGCTCGATAACAAATCTTAAATATGATCCAGAGGGAATGAGCATCTCCCAAGAGATGAGCTATGAGTTAGTCCCATCCTCTCTGGTACTCCTGTTCTATAAAAACAGACAAAGGGAGAAAACAAGCTTAGTTAGTCAACACATCTGCCTTTTCCGACAAACAAACAGGTCATAATGAAACAAACCCTACCCTTTCTGAGACTGTAATAGTTCTTAAACTACCAGGAAGAAAGCTGATTTTAAAGTATGGGAGGGGGAGTGCTGAAGAGATGGCTCTGTGGTTGAAAGCACTGGTTGCTCTTCTAGAGGACCCGAGTTCAATCCCTAGCATCTATCTGGTGGCTCACAACTGTCTGTAACTCCAGTTCCAGGGGATCTGATGTCATCTTCTGGCCTCCACAATACCAGGCATGAACATGGTGCATGGACACACACCCAGACAAAACATCTATATACATAAATTTTACAAAAATTTTAATAGTAATATAAGCTGATATGAAAAAAATGTGGAAAATATGCAATTTTTGAAAGAAACTAAGGAATGCTTAGACAGACGGCAAAGACTACCCTGACAAATGTGGGGTGAGAGAAGAATCAGTCTCTCCTGCTAGTCCAAAGGAAAACAGGAAGATCAGATGATGGGAAGAAACTGTACTTCAGAAACCAATTATTTTTAAGCAATTATGACCTCTCCTTTAAGTTGATATAATATACATGAAAGAGACACAGCTAGAAAAACAGAACAATGAAACTAAATGAATTTATTTAAAAGTGACTACTTATGAAGCATGTAACTGAAGGCATTTAACACCCTTTACAAATCTCCTTGTTGAATTTGAAGCTAAACTCTACTGAAATAACCATATAAAGGAGCAAGTTATAAAATCTCAAAAGTACTGATAGGGATTTTGAAAATGAAGACAGCAGGATCATGTGATAAGGTCTGATAAAGCCAGAAAGGGTAGTGTGCGTCAGCATCTCAGCACTTGGGAGGGTCCTTTGTAGGTGTTCAAGGCCTTCCACAGTGTTGGGCCACCCTGGACTACATGAGATGCTGTCTCAATGAACACAGGAATGGATAAAGAAGCAAACTGTGTGGTAGAAAGGATCAGCAATTACAAGGGAGAAGAACATTTTACTATGGGAAACAAAGAAAAAGCATAGCCCAACTAAAGAACAGTGAAAACCTTCTAGCAGGGTTTAAGGAGAGAAATATCAGACAAAATTGGGAGAATAAAATTGGACATAATTAAAAGTATAGAGTAGCAGATAAAGAAGTTACAACTTATGTTCTTAGTATGCTCAGTTATTGCTTTCCATTTGCTGGTTCAAATGATGCTGCACGAGACAGGCTTGGAGATCTTTATAAACAGGTGCTACTATGCTTCACCCCAGAGATACTGAGTTGAATAGACTGTGGCTAAACACAGCTCCCAGGTGATCCACAGACATAGCCCAATGCACACCACAGCTCTTAGTAACAGTAAGCCGTTGTCTTTTCACTGATGGGACTGATACAAATGCAAGTCATCCAACCAACTTTCAATTACAGGATTGAAGAATTATAATTTTCTATTCTTATTCATGTTACTTTCTTGGAGACATCCGATCTTTGGCCATATGCACACATCTGTAGGAGCCTCTGTTTCACCATAGCCTCACTTAATATTGACAATTTTTTGTTTAATTGTTTTATAAAGAAAGATGAACCTGATATGCTAGAAGGCAAGGGCTTGGGGGGAGAATAGTAGTAGGCCATACAGTTATATAACATTAGAGACCTGACCTAAGACAGTGATATTAATAAAGGTTCCAAGAGAGAGATGAAGCCAGGCATGGTGGCACACCTCCCAGAACTTGGGAAGCAAAGGATGGAGGATCAAGGGTATACAGTGAGTTTGACGCTAACCTGAATTATATAAGACCCTGTCTCAGCAAATGCATGAAGGGGGTGAGGAGGGAGGGTTCAAGAGAGAATGAATATATCCTGACAATGTAAAACTTGTAAAAGAGAAAGATCTCTTTAATATGAAAGAAAAACTTGGAGGAAATTATAAATCTGTGCTCATTAAAATTAAAAACATCTGCTTTGTCAAGGGGACCACTACCACACTGATAAGGCATGCCAAGACGGGAAGAAAATATAATATAGAGTCACCAAAAGATGGCACAAATATATTTAATACTCTTAAAATTATAATAATGTGAGAATCCAAATTTTTAAGTGGGCCAAATAAGAACTGACATTTCATAAAAGGTACACAGTAGGCGTAAGAAAGAATGCTCAAAGTGAGTCAGTAAGGAAATACAAAGCCAAATAAACAGTAAAACCCCACATGCAATTCTACCACACAGCCAGTAGAATAAGCAAAATGAGAAAGACTAAGCATGTGGAACAGTTCCGCTACAAGGCGGCTGGCAGGAGTATGGGGGTGATGAACTACTGTCAGAACAGTGTGGAGTCTGTATCTCCAGCGCTCAGAAAGCAAAAGGTCAGAGCCTGGGCTAATCAGTGAGACCCTGGTCCCAATCTTCCCACCACCCTGAAAAAAAAGTTTGGAAACCTTAAACCTTACAAAAATGTGATGGGTTACAAACTACATCTTTGTTTTAACTATTCAAATAACATAAATATATAATAATGCTCAATTTCTCCATTATATTAATAAAAAAGAGCTTAAAAGTCTAAACCAAATTATCACCACTGGAAGCAGAACTACACACCACTAGCCAGTAACTAAACTCTTAGGTACTACCCAAAAGAAATGAAACAACCATCTCCCTACAAAGCATTGTGCACATATAATAGGACTGCTACCAAAAGACAACTACAATTATTAAAGTTCGGAAAATTTAAGTCTTAAAACATGTATCAACTAAACTGACCAAACCTTAAGCTAGCAAGCACCAGTAATATCCAGACTAAAATTCTTTCCCAGATTAAAGCTGTTTTATACACTGCGTGAAGTTGGTCAAGGAAAATCATTCTTCCCAACTGACCAAGTTCCTCATTTGGAAAAAGAGGAAATGTATTATACAACATGATCCTATAAGAACTCTAAGAGCTAACATATGTGAAATCACTACAAGACATTTGTCTTAATCATTAATCACTGTACTTTTATAACTAATTCTTCCCACTCGCAAGTGGAATTACTGGTGTGAGTAGCTGACATATTATGGGCTATCAGGGTTTGAAGATGCATTTATCTCTAAGAGCAGATCATCTCTTCACAGACTTCACATCATAGTTCGTTGTTTTTATAGGGCTATTTGTTTCACACAGGTTCTCATACAGCTCAAGGCTTTGAACTCTGCATCTTCCTCCCTCTGACTCCCAAGAGCTATGATTACAGGTACATACCACCATGGCCCAGTTTATAATTATTTTAAATTAAAAAAAATAATATTAGGCATGGGCTTGTCCACACTAGGAGAAATTCTTTCATTTGTTCATTGTTATTGTGTGTGGGTACATGATGTACTGGGGGACAAAATGCATGCAGAGATAAAGAGGATAAATTTATGGAATCAGTTCTCTTCTACCATTATATGAATCTTGAGGCTCAAAGTCAGGGAGTCAAATTAGCTCAGCAAGTGCATTGCCCACTGAGGCACTGAGCCTGCCAGCCCCACACTAAAGAGAAATTCTAAACAAGCCTCTCAAAGATGCTGAAGTGTAGCATAGTCCAAAATGTCTACCTTCATCCCAAGTAGAATTATTTTAGACAAAATAGTTATTACAAGTTACTGTAATAATCATATCAACTATCGGGAGTTATTATCCACCAGATTCTGCTGCAAGTTTTTATAGATATGATCTTATTTTAAAACTCAGAGAAATAAAATGTGTTAAAACTATTATTTTGAATTTTTATATGTGTGTGGTGAGATGTATATGCACATGGGCGCAGTGTCAAAGCCCCTTAGAGGAACCCAGAAGATCTTGAGTGAATCCTAGACCTAGACAATTGGACATTTAGTTATTTACACTGAAGGGAGTTTGGTTTTGCTTTGTTTAAATCATGACTGTGCACTGGTTCTTCCCTCTTGAAGAAAGTACCTAACTAAGGTTTTTTTCTTTTTACAGGAGCCCAAAGATGAAAGGCCTTGAACTTTTAAAAATGAGTCTGAATTTCTACAGAGATTGGATTTTTAAAAGAGACTGGATGTTTAATGTGCTTGAATTCCTAAGTTCCATGAAACTTTTAAAGTTATTATGTCTTATATTGTGATATTAACATTCCATCTTTAGGATAAATAAGAAAGGAAAGGTCCTAATTGAAAAGTGATGTGTTTGTGTGTCAAGTTGACAAGGGGTCAGTTATACTGGCTAGGTTTACGTCAACTTGATACAAGCTAGAATCATCAGAGAGAAGGCCTTTGAGAAAAAACGCTTCCATTAGGTTCAGCTGTAAGGCATTTTCTTAATTAGTGATTGACAGGGGAGGACCCAGCCCATTATGGGTAGTGCCATCATTGGACTGGTGGTCCTGGACTTTTTAAGAAAGCAGACTGAGTCAGCCATGAGGAGCAAGCCAGTAAACAGCTCCCATCCACGGCCTCTGCATCAGTTCCTGCCTCCTCCAGGTTCCTGTCCTGCATGAGTTCCTGCCCTCATTACTTTTGAAGATGAACTTTATACAGAGCTGTGAGCAAAATAAACCCTTTCTACTCCAAGCTGCTTTTGGTCATGGCATTTTATCAAAGCAATAGTAACCATAACTAAGACAACAACCTTTTGGCAAAAAGATTTATAAGTGGTTAAGAGCACTTGCTACAATTTCAGAGGACCTGACTTTAGTTACCAGCACCCACACCAGGCAGTTCCTAATCACCTGCAGCTCCAGCTCCAGGGCATCCAGACAATCTGCAGTTCCCCACTCACATGCACATATCCACACACAGCACACACATAAATAAATAAAACCAGTCTTAGAAGATTATAAAGAGACACATGTAGGTACTGTTAGGTAAAAGGTTGATGGAGAACAGGATATTTGTAGGGCACCAAATACAACATTTCTGTTTTATTCAACGGATAATATGACACTTCATCCCCAACTCAATCTCATGTCCCCACTAGTAGAACAACCAGAAATTACGAGAATCTTCATGTGCGATGGAACATGCTGTAATATACCTCCCTATAAAACACTACTTTTCAAAAACGGTCAAAATTAATGTAATCAAATCTTGACACTTCTAATTTACAAGAATTACAAAAGCAAAGGAACAAATTAAATAACTGACGAAGGAATCAAAGAGTTTAGGACTGTTTAGGACACTGGGACAACTTACTGAAAAGTCAAAGGCACATGAGACAAAACAAACAAGGTCACTCTTCAGCACTGAAGATGTAATAGCATAGATGTTTGGAAGGGTGAGTGTGTTCCTGACCTGCTGGAAGAAGCCCCAGAAAGGGAGCACAAACATTCCTCAACCCCTGAACATCTCTGGTCATCCACAGGGGCTTCTCTCCCGGGCTACTACCTCTCTCTTCCTATCCCATCCCAGCTTGTGCCCAGGCTCCCCTTCCCTTCCTTCGGGGTCACAAGATCCCCCAGCTCAGCCTGTTTTGGGCCTGGGACTGGGTGGTGAGTGCAACTGGGCAGGAGTTCCTTTGTTTCACTAAGCC
>LOEQ01004763.1:88416-99712 GCA_001685075.1 Bramus lutescens | reverse complement strand
AGAATGGTTAAGATCAAAAACACCAATGACAGCTTATGCTGGAGAGGATGTGGAATAAGGCAAACACTCATCCATTGCTGGTGGAAATGCAAACTTGTGCAACCACTTTGGAAATCAGTATTGCAGTTTCTCAGAAAATTGGAAATCAACCTACCTCAAGATCCAACAATACCACTCTTGGGCATATACCCAAAAGATGCTCAATCATACTACAAAAGTGTCTGTTCAACTATGTTCATAGCAGCGTTATTTGTAATAGCCAGTACCTGGAAATAACCTAGATGCCCTCAGTTGAAGAATGGATAAAGAAAATGTAGCAATTTACACATTAGAGAACTACTCAGTGGTAAAAAACAATGACATCTTGAAATTTGCATGCAAATGGATGGAATTAGAAAACACTATCCCGAGTGAGGTAACCCAGACCCAAAAAGATGAACATGGTATGTACTCACTCAAAAGTGGATTCTAGCTATAATGCTTACTCTTAACTGTTGAGCCGTCTCTCCAACCTTGACCCTATGTTTTTAAGGCTTTTGCTTAAGGAGTCTGTCTGAGTAGGGATTTTCTGTAGTATGCTATTTTAAAACTGTCAAACCTCCTGCCCTTTCCACTGCTTCACTTCTGTACAGCCCTCACACCAGTTGACAGGATATGTTTTAAACATTTATTTTTCAGTCTCCTAGGTAGAATGTAAGTAGTATGAGAGCCTGCCTCTGTCTTTATGTATATAAGATCTCCTTCTCTCTCTTCCTGTGCTGTCATTTCAGTTTCCTGAACCAGATCAGATAGAACATGTTAGAGGTCTGAGTGTGAATCAGTGCATTAATTTCCCCTTTTTCTTGTGTCCTTGAATAGTGCCCGAAAGGCAGTGGATGAAGAAGAGGAAGCAGCTGAAGAACGACGCACTATGCAAACCATTTGGGTGACTGGCAGAAAGGGTTTATCTGCAAGGGAAGCAGCAGCCTTAATAGTGGAAGAAGCCAAAATGATTCTGCAGCAGGACTTAATTGAAATGGGAGTGCAGTGGGTTCCAAATTCACCCTTGAGTTCTAGCATACACTCACCCAGAAGTAGTGAGTCAGAAGTAGAGGAATGCACATTCAAATCTCAAACTAAGAGTGCTCATAAAAAGTTGATCCCAAAGAACCGAAATAGTACGAGAGCAAGTGAGTCTAGTGATAAACACTCACTAGACACAGCACAAGGCTTAGGTGAACACAGAGAGTGCGCAGACTCTCTCTGTTTGTTCCAAGGGAATCACGGGCTTAAGTCACAATCCATTTGCAGGGCGAGAAAACGGACTTCTTTGGGTATAAAAAAAGAAAAGCTTCAGATGTCTGTGAGTGAAGGAGAACCAAGCACTAGGGATGTTATTCAAACTTTCTCTTTGGAGAAAAAAAGAAAAGCTTCTTTGAGTCCTAGTTCTGAGCAGATGAACACCAATTTTCTATCTTGTAGAGATAGAAAGTATCGAAAAAAATCTTTGGGCAGTAGCCCAGTGCATGACTCTGGGGCTAATCATCTTAGGGATGATTTTCAGGCACAGACTATGTCTAGATCTACTCCATGTGAAGACCCATTTTCCTTAGACAAGCGGAATGTAGAATTTAAAAATCAAGGCCTACTTAGAAAAAATGTATCTTTTTGTGCCAAGGAAAAATACAACAAAGCCTCATTCCCTTTACAAATACAGCAGCCTTGCTTAAGGAAAAAACCAGAAAGTAATGGTGCTATGGAACATTCCCTTGCAGCATCTCAGAGTAAAAATGTGACTGGTGTTGCTAGCAGTAGAAGAGGATTGGCTGATACTGAGACAGGAAAGCTAGAAGGGGAACTCATAGAGAACGGTGCAAAAAGCCAGAATGTTTCTGTGAAACGCCATGACACCCACCCAGTTAGCCATTACCTGGAAAATCAGTGTAACAAACAGACAAACACTCACACCAAACAGAAAACATTACTGGAGAGACACGTGTCCTATGAAGCAATTAATCATATGGGCAGAGACTCGAGTGATGTTGTGACTAGAAAATGTGAAAATATAAAGCTTAATAGTAAAGAAGATGAGTCAAATTGCTGTCAGGCATTGGGAAATAACACAGGCAGAACTGAGGCACCTAATGGATTACTGCAGTCATCTGCAGAACTCGGACAATCAGGCGGCCAGCATGAGCATCTTGTAAGTTCTGGAGTACAAGAAAAAACAGATGCTTATACAACAAATAAAAATGAACATAATCATGTTTCTAGCCTAGCAACCTGTGACTTGGGAGACAGCTTCTACCTGGATACTCAGTCAGAGAAAATCATTGAACAGGTGGCAGCCGAACATGCCAAGCAAGGAGCAAAGGTGGTAGGGATCACAGAGAAGGGCTCCAGCACTCGAAACTCAGAGTGCTGTTTTTGGGCTGAGGGTCACAGTACTCCAAGTGAACAGCCTTTTCCAGGAGCAGCTACCACAGACCATTTGGACAGTAAGAGTGTGGCGATCGTGAAACAAAACCCTGGAAAGGGCATTGATAGATTAACTCCAGCAAGCCTCAGTTTCCATTCTTCAACACCACAGGGGGAGCATGGCCCTTGCTTTAAAGAGAATGAGCAGTCTGTTACTGACTCCCAATTAAACAGTTTTCTTCAAGGTTTTGAAACACAAGAAATGGTTAAACCAGTCCTACCTCTGGCTCCTCCAATGGGAACTCCTCCTGGTTTGGAGGAAGAAAGTCTGCCTGAAACCAGTTTGAATATGAGTGACAGTATACTATTCGACAGTCTTGGTGAAGATGGCTTAGTAAAAGGACAGTCACCTGATGTACAGGCAAAGCAGCCCCTCCTTTCTGAAGCGACAGCAAACCATTTCAGCAATTCCCTGTGCCCAGGAGAAGAGCTGCTCATGAAGGCAAATGTGAGTGGACATCAGGGTATTCCCCAGCAGGTGACTTGCTCCAGTGGTGAGTCTATTATGTTTTCAGAGATGGATTCTACTCAGATGATCGAAGCCTTGGACAATATGGCTCCTTTTCATGCTCAAGAGAATTGTAGTTCAGTAGCCTTTAAAACGTTAGAACTCAGTGATTCTGCAATGCTGGGTAATGAGTGCCCCCAAGGAGAAGTGGTCAGAGGAGATAGAAATGAAAGGACCCAGAAGTCCAAACTCACTGGGACAAATAAAGATAATTCATTCACTTGGTCAGGATCATCATTTGACTTAAGTCCAGAACTGCAAAGGATTTTAGACAAAGTGTCTAGTCCTCTAGAAAACGAAAGGCCCAAATTAACACATGCAGACTTGTCTTGCTATGAGGAAAATGGCACAGAGGTAAATGTGAGGCAGGAAATGAATTCACATTTGGAGACCATTCAAGTTCAGAGAACTTCTCTTTTCCCCAATAATGAAGTTAAAAGCAGGCTCGAGGGGTTAGGGAATGAGGCCAGGCATGGTGTGACCTTATCTTCCTCAGTGTGTAAAGAAAGTGCCCCAGTTGATGATAATGGCCTCATTCCTCCCACACCCATTCTTGCTTCTGCTTCTAAGCTGGCATTTCCAGAGATCCTTGGAGCATCTGTGTACCGGCAGGAAGCTGGCAGTGTTTTTCTGCCAGGTGAACATTGTTTGTTTGGTTCGCCTTCAGATAGTCACAACCATGATTTAAATCAAGAGTGTAGAGCCAGCGTCAAGGAGGACAGTTCTGTTGGAGACACAAGTTTTCCTCTGCAGTTCTCTCAGGATGGGCTGCACTTAACTCCAGCCTCATGCAGCCTGGAAAGCTTGGCCATAATCGATGTAGCGAGTGACCGGACTCTGTTTCAAACCTTTGTAAAGGAGTGGGGATGCCAAAAGCGCTTTTCCATCTGTCTGGCTTGTGAAAAGATTAGAAGTTCGACATCTTCCAAAACAGCTACCATAGGGGGAAGGTTGAAGCAAGGTAAGGATCTTTAAAATTTTAGTTTTTCTGCATTGCTGGCTTGAGATCTAAATTTTAAATTTTAGATATTATATATAATTTACTCAAATTGAATAAATATATCCATTTAATCATCTTATAGGTGGATATATGTGTAGCTTTTATTTGGCTCAGTTAGTTACTAATAATGCCCTCCATTATAAGAGCTCTGTGTAGCATATTTTAAATTTATAAAGATAATATATGTTTTGGATGGTATCACACTTTTGAGGTACTTTAATTTACAATTGGTTTTTATTAGTCACTAATACTTACAAATAAAAGTACATAGCAGATGGGTACTGTAGATCTATCTCACAAAGTACTTAGCTGAACTTCCCAGGAATTGTCTCAAGAATTAGTGCTCTTGATGAATCTGTACTGAAATCCTGGTTCTAAGTCCTTACAGAGCCTTCTAGGGTTCCAGAGTTGAACCTTTGGTCAAATGATGCCATGAACATTTTTGTCCTGTGATTGGGGAGTAGCCACAGTCAGCTTGTCAACCTGTTGTGGAAATCGGAGGTTTGATAGATTTCATAAAACTGTATTTATGTTTGTCAGTAAGGTGCTCGTGTTTGTCTGACCTTCAGTTCTTGGAGCATGTGCATTAATGGTAGATTCTATGTGCTCTTAGTGTATATAATTTCCTATTCCCAACCCATCAAGCATAAAATTGAGCCATGTTCTTTACCAGGCTTCTTATGGAGGCATAAATTCACTTAAACTTAATAAGTATGTATTGTCTTCCTATGTTCCAGTGTCTTCCAAGTATTCAGATTGTGATTGTAAATTAAATTGATTGGTTTTTGTAAAGTTAAGTAGATGTTAATTTAGAAAAAAATGTTGACTATAAATACAAAAATTATACTTGTTTACAATAATATTCTTGCTGCCTTTGATTAAGAATTGGTGAATTTGCTACAAAATTTTGTGTCTGTGTCCATATAGTCTTTGTTATAGAACTTGAAAGCATCTTTTTTCCACCTAGTGGTTTCTCTTTAGTCCTTATAGGCCTATTAGTCAAGCTGTGGTGCATTGTTTGCATGGCTATAGGTATCTTAATTGATGTGAAATGTGAAAAGCTTATACACACCTGCCAGTGATCACCCAAATAATTCATCTTTACAATTACAGGGGTTTTGCCCAGTAAGTATTATGCTGACTAGTGTTTTGTCATCTTGACATAAGCTAGAGTTATCTGGGAAACAGAACTTCAGTTGAGAAAAAAAACCAAAAAACTTGCCTCTCTCAGATTGCCTCTAGGCAAGTCTGTAGGGCATTTTCTTGGTTAATGATTGATGTGGGAATGCACAGCCCACTGGGCCATTCCCTCTCTAGGAAGGTGTTCTTTCTGAGTGGTATAAGAAAGCAGGCTGGTCAAGCCATGCAGAAGAAACCAGTAAGTGTTGTTCCTCCATGATCCTGCTGTTAGTTCCTGCTCTGCCTTCCCCTGGCTATAGGCCATAAGCAGTAAGCTGAAGCCAGCCCTTCCCTTCCTTCAGTCATGTGTTTGTCACCACTGTAGAGTCCTAACTAGGACAAACAGGTTGTTTTGTTGTTGTTCTGTGTGTTTTGGGGACACAGTCTAGCCATATAGCCCAGGCTGGTGTTGAGTTTATAATCATCTTGCCTCTGCTTCCTAAGTGCTGAGATTATAAAGTATGTGCTAACATGCACAGCCCACTGGGCGAAGTAAAGGTTTTGGTTATCACAGTTTTAGTAGATTACTTGATGCCTGAATGTTGGAGATCTTTTGACAGTTTTACCTCGGATTCATTTAGTCAGCTCCCCTCAGGAAACCCCTGGTGAAGATGATGGCTTTCCTGTCCACGGCTCTGATGGCATTGTGGTCGTTGGGCTAGCAGTCTGCTGGGGTGGAAAGGACGCCTACTATCTGTCACTGCAGAAGGAGCAAAAGCATTCCGGTAAGGCATTGGCACTGGGCTAAGCCACATATGTGCTATGATGTCTGTTAAGGCAATTATTTTTTAAAATATTTTTTGAAATTATTGAGAATAATTTTCTGATATTATATAGGCTTTATTTTTAGGATTAAAATATTTATTAAGAGAATAGCAAATGTATGCATAATCACATATATTAATTAGAATGGATCCCTCTTTTCCTCCCTTTATCCCTCTGTTGGGTTCAAAGTAGGCTACAGAAATGGCATTGTTACTGCCAATGTCCTAAATGGCAGTTTGGGCTCAGCTCAGGCTGGACTCTGGGTATAAAACCTAAATTCAGCATTCCTCAGAAATCTTGGGTTTCTGTTTGTCAGGAAAAGCCAGTACTTCCTCATCTGCCCCCTACAGGACACCTGTCTCTGGCAGTGGACATCTGGTTGCAATTGACTCAAAGAAGCCTACAGCTAACAAAACCTTCACACTAGTTTCCGGGCTGTTCTGGCCACCACCCCACCTCTTGCTACTCTTAAATCCCAGGGTGTTCTTGTCTCCCCCCATCCCCTTAAAACTGGCAAATCTTTTCCTGCTTTTTTACTGTTCTCAGCCTCCAGTAGACAGCCTAGCAGTTTGAATTCCCAGTAAATCTTTGTGCCTACAGAGTGGTCGGGTTGGTGGTTTCACTGTGCCCTCACTTACACCCTCCTCTGTTTATCCTTTCTTGTGGTGTTGGGGACTGAACCCAGAGCCCCATACCTGCTAGACAAGTGTTCTTCCCTGGAGCCATGCCCACGGACCAGAATAAATGCTTTTAGAAACAACCTCTTTGCACTGTACTGCCTGCTACAGGAGGCCATTAACAAGGGGCCATAGCAGTGTCTTCTTGGTCTTTCTCTTCCTGTTCTTGGGTCTGGGGTTCATCCAGGGGCAGTGGTGAGCTAGAGAACAATGGTTGCTGAGTTATGGACTGTTGGAGGAGTCTTTGGCAGAGAAGGATATAATCTAGAAATACCTTGGGATCTGATTACATTGTCTGCTCCTTGGCTATTTGGACAGTAAGGATGGCACACAGTGTCAGCTCCTTAGTGAGTTCCTTCCACTTTCTTTGTAGAGCAGTGTGTTGGCTGAGTAGCCACTTGAACTTCTTTTATTATATGTCTCACCTTAAACTTAATTTCTAAAGCTGCTACCTTTCTTGAACTCTATTCTGAAAATAAATTTTATTGTTAGAAATCGTGGAACTTAGAATCTTCACCCACATAATGAAATAGAATATTATAAATCTAGTCTGAACCACCATGTTTAGATTATGAAGTACTTCATCACGTAGTTGCTATGACCTGAACACACAGGTGTTTGGAATCAGGTCCTTGGATTCCTGAGTCTTCTCATTCTTTGCACTAAAGACTACTGCTTCAAATGAATGAGTCTAATTTCTACATTAAGACTTTGTTTGTCTTCTAAGAAATTAGTCCCAGTTTGGCCCCACCTCCTCTGGATGCAACACTGACTGTGGGAGAGAGGATGGAGCACCTTCAATCCTGCTTGCAAAATAAATCTGACAAAGAGTGCACTGTTGTCACCTATGACTTCATCCAGAGCTACAAAGTCCTCCTCCTGTCCTGTGGCATCTCCCTGGAACCCAGCTATGAAGATCCCAAGGTTCTGTCTTACATGTGACTTTATAGACTGCAACATCCTTAATGCTTAGGGATCACTCTGCATGTCCTTAGCCTCAACAGTTTAACTTCACATTTTCAAACAAGACACTTTTCATTCACCCAGAATATATCATTGTGTACCAAATGCCTCTGTGGGTAAATGTAGAAATATCACAAATTCTAAATGTTAAAGGTCGTGTTCCTCCTTAAACATTAAAAAAAGGAAATTCAAGATGTCATTGTGTTTTACTGCTGAGTAGTACTCTAATGCATATATATTCCACACTTTCTTTATCCGTTCTCTCAGCTGTTTCCATGTGTCCTGGAGACTGAGCTCTGGTCCTCACGCCTGCACAGCGAACACTTTACCAGATCAGTTCCCTCCCAGCCCCTGGAAACTAACTTTTGATGTACTATGGTGATGTATGCCTTTAATCCCAACCCTCAAGAGACAGAGGCAGGTGGATCTCTGTGAGTTTGAAACCAACCTGGTCAACAGAGTGAGCTCCAGGACAGCCAGGGCTACACAGAGAAGCCCTGTCTCAAAAAACAAACAAACAAACAAACAAAAAGAACCAAGTAAACCTAAAACCATAGAGGCACATCTTTGTTATGTAGCTTAGTTTGAATCAGTCAGAGTAGAGAAACCTTCATCTTCATTCCTAGACACATACCTTCTTTTAATTGAGAGGTCCGTGGCACCCAATCCTGCTGCAGGACCAGGCCAGCCAGAGCACTGCAGGGATGGAAGGAAGGACCACTAAATGGTGTTAAGTGGAAATGCAATAAATTATAACGAGCTTTCTGTCTTCCCGTTTTAATGTAAAAATGCAAAAGTGGCTTTGAAGAAAATCAAGCAAACTATCTAATTGCTGTCTCATTCAGGTGGCGTGCTGGCTCCTCGATCCAGATTCTAAGGAGCCGACTCTTCATAGCATAGTGACCAGTTTTCTCCCCCAGGAGCTCCCGCTCCTAGAAGGAATAGAGACAGGCCAAGGAATTCAGAGCCTGGGGCTAAATGTGAACACTGAACATTCTGGGCGGTACAGAGCGTCTGTGGAATCCATTCTCATCTTCAATTGCATGAATCAACTCAACTCTTTGTTGCAGAAGGAAAAGCTTCACGGTAAAAGCAGCAGGGTTCATGGCATTTTATGTTACAGCCTGGGATAATAGATACATATCATTAGCCACATTTTGGTCACAGGGTGATAAATTACACATTTTATGCAAATCCTCTGTGTTACCTACTGAGGAAGCCAGCAAACCTGGGGTTTTGTTTGTTTGTTTTCCCCTGTAAAAAGCCAGATAGTAAATACTTTTGACTTGGAGACTTCATGGTATCTGTCACAAGTCCTCAGTCTGACGCTGATCACTAGAGCAGCCGTGGACGTGTCAAATGCTGTGCTGTCTTCCAATAATTTACTTGCAAAGCATGCACTTGGTGCTCATCCCTCATAACTTGCTGGCCCCTGGCCTTCTCATGATTAGAATTGGTGGCGTCATATTCAGATGCTGATGATTATATATTTGAATTTTATCAGATGATTCTATTCCTATAACATCTTTCATATAATTTAAAATGGAACCATTTTCTTTTTAGAGCTATTAATGGTTTCTTTAGCAAAGGAAAGTCATATGGTTCTCCTTTTCTTTCATGGCACCATGGATTGTTGAGAAGTCTGCTGGTCCAGGACAGACTTGGTGATTTGAGAGAGTATAACAAATGATAAATAATGAAGATGGTGAAAGGGGTCAAAGTTCTCTTCATCATGAGGAAATTATATCGTGAGATTTTTGCCTGATCCATAGATAGCCAGAAAGAGCAGAGCAATGTGCTGAATATGTATGGCTTGAGTTGGGGTTGCCTCACTTACTAGATAGGAACCTACACCAAGCTTCATGTCTGGTTCTTAGGAAGTTGCTGTAAAGATACATACTTATTATTACACGTGTTGCTATGGTTATTTTACCTCTGCTACAAAACCTCTCATTCTCCCAGCACTATAGGGCAGGATTGTAGAGACTAAGTCCACACTGACTCGTATGTTCATAGAGGATGTTCTTCTGGGGTGATATCCGTTAGCAGCTCCTTTGTAGACAGGAGCTTTTTTGTTTTAACCTCAGCCTCTTTAAGCCAGCGTAGGCTGGTCAAGGAGAGGAAGACTGGCCGCCATGCCCTGACAGTGCTCCTGCATTTGTGCTCAGTAATGCTGGATCACAGCTCCTGTCCCCTCTTCCTGTCTGCCTCAGGGCAGGTGACCAGAGAGTCTGTCGTTCCCACTGACATCTCAAGATCATGCTAGGGTCTTGATCCGTAATTTTTAGGTATTTATTAACTATTTGAATTATGGACAAGGCATGGAGGCACTTGCTCTAATCCCAAACACTTGGAAGTCTGAAGTAGGAGGGTTTGGATTTTGAGGCCAGGCTGAACTAATGAGCTACATAGTGAGTTTGAGTCTATCCTGAGCTAAATAGTGAGATCTTGTCTCAAAAAAATTCAGGGATCAGGTGGACTCATGCCAAAAGCAAGCATGTGGTAGAAAGATGTGAGAGAAGACGTGGAACAGTTAGTACGCTGTGAAGAAAGGCAGAACTGGGGATGAGGAATAGCCTGACGTGAGAACCCTGCACTGCCACCTGCGTCCATGGTGATGTCCGGGCCTTCACTGCGGCTCAGGGTCATGTCTAGGTCCATGATCCTTCTGCAACCCAGTGGCCTGTGTTACCTCCTAAGGCTGCGCAGCTGTCTGTGGTCTGTACTGCAGCCCAAAGCCATGTTGATGTTCGAGGGCCTTGCTAAGACTCTGTCCCTCACTGGATACTGCAGGGTGGCTCAGGCAGGCAGTGCTGGTGAAGTGGGCGTGGGAGACCTGGCGCTCCCCTCTCCTGGCCAGTGGGAAAGTTGGCCCTAGTGTCCCTGATGGGCTGAACAGCTCAGCTATCACCCAGATCCAAGCTTTGAGTTGGTCCACTCCAACATCTTTACCACCTGTGAGATGCTAGCGTGCATGAAGGGACAGGTCTTGAGGATCCGTAGCCACAGACTCTGCATGACTCAAGGTAACAGCAGGATATCTGAGGGTCGCTACAAGGGTCCAATATTAATGGTGTAGCAGAGGTCTTGCACTAGACTAATGACTCATTGCAATGAGTGTGTGCAAGTAAAACTGGGCACACCGCTGCTTCCAGTGCCAGTAAGATGTGGAAAAGACAGAGGAGTGGAGCGGTACCTATGCAGAAGGCTGCGGTTGATAGAGGAGCAGGTCATTGCCCAGAGGGGTCAGAGAGATGGTTTTGTTTGTTTGTTTGGTTGTTTTTTTTTTCTTTTATATTTTTCTTGAGTGAGGAGGTTACAAGAGTGGAAGGTGGATATGGAAGGACTTGGAAATGAGTGGGATTGGGGTACATGATGTGAAATTCCTGAAGAGTCAATTAAAAATTATGTTAAAAAAAATCCAAGGATGAGTTGTGGTCCAGTGGTGGAGTGCTTTCCTTGCATTTGCTCAAAAATTTATAGGTAATTCTTAGGACTATTCTAGATGTAAAGGCAATTTATTATCTACGAGAAAACAAAAAATCCAAGAAGACTCTAAATTCATTATTTTTTTACTTTGATCATTTAAATGTACCCTAAAAGTGCCTTATTCCTATGTAGTTTAAAAAGTATGTGGTAGGAGCAAGAAAGTCAGGACCGCGAGGCGTGCGCCCACCCACTGAGACAGTGGGGCTGATCTAATGGGAGCTCACCAAGGCCAGCTGGACTGGGACTGATGGAGTATGT
>LOEQ01004763.1:72285-82367 GCA_001685075.1 Bramus lutescens | reverse complement strand
CACAGCTAGACCTGGACTCTAGGAAGACCAAGGGAGAACATTTGCATCAGGGTTGGTGCAGGATTCGGTATTTGAGTCTGTATTTGACTTGGTGTTCTTAGCTAATTCCATCCTGGCGCTTTCTTTTTCAGCTGAGTCTCTGTAGGTGTGTATCTTGCACAAATGAAAAAGAAAGTTGGAGAGTATTCTGGATGTCACGTGGACTTGCTGGGACAGAGATGGGTGTGATACAATAAAGAAAAGATGCTGAGTTTCTAGGCAGTTACTCACCAAACATAACATTCAGGGGAAGAAAGGGCAGTTTTAACACATCCATGGAAGAGGCATTTAGATTGGTAGTCTAAAAGCAGAAATGGAGATTTGAATTCTGATGCTGTGAACTGAGACAAGATCAGCACCATGTCATCAGTATCCAATAACTCTCCTGAATGAAGGAGCATCCCACATCCCTGCCTGTGTTTGAGTAGATACTGCTCCAAACAGGTGTCTTGTGGTGGCTGTAGTTCTTTTTCTGAATAACTTTCTCTTTTCCTTTGTCCCTAATAAGCTCACGTCTTGGTTCTTCCTAATCATTTCTTGCCTGTTGATATTAAGTTTCACCTTGGAACATCTGTTAATATTAGAAACTAAATGAAAGACTTGGTGTGTATTGGTCACTCTTCCTTGGCTGTTATAAAAATACCATGACCAACTTAAGGAAGAAAAGGCTTCATTTGCCTTAAGGTTCCAGGAGAAAGAGTTCATCCTAGCAGGGAAGGCATGGCATGGCAGCAGGAACAGAAAACAGATTATGTTTCATCTGCACTCAGGAAACAGCAGCAGGAAATGAGGTGAGACTGTACACCCTCAAAGCCTGCTCTAGTGATGTACTTTCTTCAGCAAGGCTGTACCTCCTAAAAGTTCCATAATCTCCCCAAATAGCGTCACTAACTAGAGATAAAGTACTCAGATATTTGAGGCTATGGGAGACATTTATCATTCATATGACCATATGGTGCCAAAACAAAATCAACTTAAGAGTTTCAGAGTATTACATATTTATTTGGTACTTATCAGTTCTATTTACTTATTGACTTTAGAAACACAATATTTAATGACTATAATTGCTATAATATTCAGTAATACAGAAACAAGTTGAACTGATCAATACAAAGCTGTTTGATGATTACAATTTCTTTTCATCAGCGTATACTCATGCTTTGTAATTTATGTTTAACCATCTTTTTGGTTGGGCAGTGTTAACTCACTAACTCCACTAATAGACTAGGGTAGAGTGCTGAGTGCTAAGTACTATGTGGAAGAGGGCAGAGTGCTGTGTGCTAAGTACTGTGTGGAAGGGGGCAGAGTGCTGTGTAGAGGAGCATGGAGTGCCGTGTGGAGGAGCACGTGTGGAGGAGGACAAGTGCCATGTGGAGGAGCACCAGGTGCCATGTGGAGGAGCACGAAGTGCTGTGTGGAGAAGGACGGAGTGCCGTGTGGAGGAGGACGAGTGCCGTGTGGAGGAGCACGGAGTGCTGTGTGGAGAAGGACGGAGTGCCGTGAGGAGGAGGACGAGTGCCGTGTGGAGGAGGACAAGTGCCATGTGGAGGAGCACGGAGTGCCGTGTGGAGGAGCACGGAGTGCCGTGTGGAGGACTGAGTGCCGTGTGGAGAAGGACGCCGTGTGGAGGAGGACGAGTGCCGTGTGGAGGAGGATGAGTGCCGGGTGGAGGAGGACGAGTGCCGTGTGGAGGAGGACGAGTGCCGTGTGGAGGAGGACGAGTGCTGTGAGGAGGAGGACGATTGCCGTGTGGAGGAGGACGAGTGCCGTGAGGAGGAGGACGAGTGCCGTGTGTAGGAGCACTTGTGGAGGAGGACGAGTGCCATGTGGAGGAGCACAGAGTGCCGTGTGGAGGAGGACGAGTGCCGTGTGGAGGAGCACGGAGTGCTGTGTGGAGGAGCACGGAGTGCCGTGTGGAGGAGGACGGAGTGCTGTGTGTTCCTTGGTAACATGGAATGAACCCTTTAGTGAAAATTACATTAAAACTACTATGGCTTAAATACTTACTTGGTGCTGTGAGCTAAATAATAAGAATCTCAAATAAGGAGTTTATGTAGAGACCCACATTGAGCACTGGACTGAGCTCCCAAAGTCCAGTCAAAGAGTGGGAAGAGTGAAAATATGAGCAAAGATGTCAAGACCATGAATGGTACACCTGCTGAAACAGTCTGCCCGAGCTAATGGGAGCTCACCAACTCTGGCTGGATGGGGAAGGAACCAGCATAGAACCAAACTAGTCCCTCTGAATGTGGGTGACAGTTCCATGGCTGGGGCAGACTGTGGGGCAACTGGCAGTGGAACCAGGATTTATCCCTATTGCTCGTACTGGCCTTTTTGGAACCTATTCTCTTTGGATGGATACCTTGCTCAGCCTAGATATAGTAGGGAGGGCCTTGGACCTTCTCCAAAGCAATGTGCCTTACCCTCTCTGAGGAGTGGCATGGAGGGGGAGGTAGAAGGAATGGGAGGAGGGGGGGAGTGGGAACTGGGAATGGTATGTAAAATGAAAAAAGTAAAATAAAAGAAATATGCTTTATAGAAACTATTTTAAAGATAGTTTCTGCCCACTAGAACACTGATCATGTATCTGATTCTAGTTTGCAGTCAGAGTTGTTGACTCTCTTGGGTGATGGTGTTGAGGGGAGGCCTGAAATAGCTCCCTGGCTGCCTCTCACGCAGTAGAGCTCGTTCTTGGCCACAGTTGTCCTTGTCAGTGTCCAGCTGTCCAGCTGTCTGTTCCCCGTGTTCTTGCTTGTGCCGCCTCCCCAGCTAGCAGTCAGCTTTGCTCCTTAGTGTGTCTGCTACCTGTCGTCATGCTGCTGTGGTCCTCCTTTTGTGGGCTCAGTTTCCCAGGTTCCTTCCTGTCACAGCATTGATTTTTAGAAGTAGCTTAATGAAGAACATGATATCGTAGCTGATTACTTTCAGAGTGACCTTCTGCTCATTTTATCACTGCTGATCACAGGAATATGTAGAAAAATTAAATATAAACCAAGTTTAGCATTATCAAGCATGCTTTTGAAAATCTTTCTATTACATTATTAGTGTGTGTGCACTGCGCATGCATTAAGCATGTATGTGTTTCATGTCACATCTGTCGGAATCCGTTGTCTCCTACTGTGTGGGTTCTGGAGTTTACCCCGGGTTGTCAGGTGCTCCTACCCCCTGAACCATCCTGCCAGCCCCCAGCTGGATTTAAGAAAGATCATGAGTCGATTGTCAGGTTTATTTTTCTAATTTTTTTCCTCTTGATTTTAGGACGGATAACCTTTACAGAACCTAATATCCAGAATGTGCCAAGAGATTTTGAGATTAAGATGCCAACACTAGTAAGGGAAAGCCCACCTTCTCAAGCTCCAGGCAAAAGCCTGCTTCCAATGGCCAGGTAGACTTTATTTCTGTATGGATATTATCCCTTTGTGAGCACAATGGCTCAGAAAGACCCTGTCGTATATAACAAT
Organism: Bramus lutescens; assembly: GCA_001685075.1. Classification (NCBI taxonomy): domain Eukaryota; kingdom Metazoa; phylum Chordata; class Mammalia; order Rodentia; family Cricetidae; genus Bramus; species Bramus lutescens. Next base: position 78,867 of record LOEQ01004763.1, on the reverse strand, counting down.
GCAGTGCATTCAAGTTTATATTCTGGACCTACCATTTGGTTCTAGACGGTATCCATTTGAAATTCTATGGTGAAGCTGGTCAACGGAAAAGGGTGGTAGACCTGCTTCAAGGTACTAGCACTGTGTGCTTTAAGTCCAATATGGAAGTAGAGAGGCTAGTTGTGCCAGTACCACCCCGTCCCCATGTGTACTTGACAAGAGGGAGCAGTAGTTTGTTTACCTTGGGTCTGGTTAGAGACTTGTGGAGTTAAAAGGGGCATGGGGATGGATTGTCTCAGAGGCAGTCGAGGAAAGCAATTACAGAAGTGCCTGCATGTTGTACTGAGCGTTTGCTCAGAGAGGTCTAATATCTTCCTTTAAAGCGGGCTTCAGGGTAGGCCACATTAGGCTTCTTAGATGGAAATCAGACCTTCTATGTATCTGAGATTTGTCATGTTTCAGCTGATGATTTCATTTGTACTGCAGACGACAAAGTAAGAAGTTTTATGGCCCACACCCTGGGAATGGGGCACTGATGGAAGAGAAGGCCTCAGATAGAGGGGTGCCATTTTCAGTGAGCATGCGCCATGCCTTTGTGCCGTTCCCAGGTAAGGTGGCTGTATGGTTGTTTTAAAGGCACTGGGAAGCCTGAATTATGAGTAGGATTCAGAAGTGTGCATTATGGCCTCCGTCTTTCCTGTGCTAAATGCTGCCCCACTCCAGTACTGCTGTGGTCCTAAGTAGCTGCTGAGCGCTGTTTGGAAACCTCTGCAATATGTAGTTCTCTGTGGGGTTCCGTGGTTAGGGAATTCACTGCCCCGTTTTCCCCCATTGACTTGGAAGAGCAGAGTTCTGGGTCCCTGTTTATGACTTGTTTGCCCCTGTGTGTCTGGCTTTCTATTCACGTCTGCTTGCTTCCTGTTGCTGAGTGACTGCCAGGACAGCTGCAGCCTTAAGTCATACACCTGTTTGTCTTCAGAACACCTGTAGATTGTAACTGAGTCCCGTAATCACCCCATGATTGCTGGGCCATCTTCTCTCTATCTTGCCAGTATGTGGCACTGGTAAGTGAGGTGTTTTAAGTTCTGTCAGAACTTCCCTTCCATAATAAACTCCAGTCTGGTGAGCTAACTCTCCTGACATAAACCATCAGCATGAGAAGTTCAGTCTAACCCAGGGAAGCAATGAGTGTTCCTCAGGCCCAACTGTTTCTTTCCTAAGGTGTAGAGTAAAGAGTACACTGGATTGAAATGCTGTTCTGCACAACAGGAATTGGTGTGGAGCATGCTCAGAATCTGATGTTTCTTAGTAGCCATTGTAAATTTCCCAAGTTCCAGTATTTGAAAGTTCTCTCCAAATCCCACAGAGCACAGAGACCTTTGTTAAAAGTAAATGTTTGGGTGCTGGGTGGTGGTGGCACATGCCTTTAATCCCAGCACTGGGGAAGCAGAGGCAGGAGGATCTCTGAGTTCAAGGCCAGCCTGGTCTATAGAGCGAGTTCCAGGATAGGCTCCATAGCTACTGATAAACCCTGTCTTGAAAAACCAAATAACAACAACAACAAAAAGTAAATGGGTGGTGCAGCAGGAGTGTGGTGAGCACAGAGGCCCAGGAGGCACCCATCAGGGGCTCGCCAGGTCTCTGGTCATATGGAGACACCTGTCTCTGGAGGAATCCAAACACAAGTCTCCGGGTGCTTGGTATTTGTTTAGAGTTCATAAAATATTACACTTGAAAAGTAGACCCACGTGCTGAAATTGTTTCAGATATACTCTTTTTTAACTCCTGTAAATGAACTGAGTACTAAAAATGACTTAAAAAATTCCTTGCATCTTATTTTTTTTTGAAGGGTAACGTATTTGTAACCTGCTTTAGCTATGAGGGGTCCTGTGGATGTCCTGGTGCTCATTCTATGCACACCACCTTCCTAAGTTGTTACCAGTTCTGGCTGCCAGGTAGACCCAGCTCTGGCATCAGTTTCTTCAGATGGGAGGGAGCAGCCCATCCTGCAGGGTTTCTGGACATGCCAGCATTCAGAAACTTCCAGTAGTCACTGACCTCATTCCCTCCCTTCTCAGTGACAGCTCTTCATTACCTGCTCCTCACTTCTAAAGCAGTCACTTCACAAAGTAGCTGCTATGCATTTGCTAGGATTCCTTTTGCAAATATACGTACCTTTTGCTAAATTGACTTTTATCTAAGAATTATTGTTCTGTATATACCTCTGTGTGGGCTTTTCAGCTAACATTTTCATATTAAAGACTTGTGCTTGTCAGTAAAGAAATGGGAGTAGATGGATGTGGTGTTGCGCACCCTTCATTCCAACAGAGGCAGATGGATCTGTGAGTTCTAGGACAACCACAGTTACACAGTGAGCCCTTGTCTCAAAATAAAGAAATGGAAATAGAAAGCAACTTAACCTGTGTGTGCTCAGTTTGCACCGTAATCTATGCGTTTGTTTGCTGAGTGACAGATGACAAACAGCTTCATTTTGACAGTGTCTAACTGCTGCCTTGTGGGCAGAAAGCTGCCCTTTGCTTCCCTTAAATAGCATCCTAGTGTCGCTTGCATACTTGCTTGAGTGTGTTGTGCAAGCTTCTGGATGCTGCCATTTTAAGTGAGGAAAATTTATTTCTTGCTGTGGGTTTCGTTTAGATTCCTCTTATTATGAGTGAAATTCTGCATTCTTACTAAATTTGAGGTTCTTCTGTCTTTATTATTTTAGTGAACTTATAAAGTCTGTTATTGATTTATAGCTACACTTTTTATAATATGGCCACTTGTCCTTGGTGCTAGCAGTCAAAATATCTTCCGTACTTTGATCATACTTTTGTTTTGCCTTGCACATCTATCTGATCAAGTTATTTGTAATCCATAAAACACTTATCTTACTCCTTTAGGAACTTCATTTTTTATGAATAACTTTGTTATTGTTGAATCAAAGCACACTTAACATACACTTATTAAACATCAATTTGTTTGTTATTTATTCAACAGTCATTTCTTCAGGGTATATTCTATGATATGATTTCTGTAAAACCTATTATGTATATGATTTTCTGTATAACAGGGAAACTTAAGTCTCTCATCCCTAAGGAGTGGGAGAAGCATGAGAGAACTGTTTTAGACTGAGCTAGGTGGTTTGGGAACACCATTGTCAAGAGACAGATATCAGGGGTGGCTTGATATATACTGCATACAAATGAAAACTTGAAAACATGATGATGCACAGAAATGAACTGTTTCTTAATTGAAGTAAGGCTTTAACTTTGGAACATGTGACCATAAACTAATAAAACTGCATTTCTGTCATGTTGCTAAATTGTGGTCTAGGGAGCTGTGCTAGCTTTTAAAGTAGATGTGCTTTTCAGGTGGATTAATTTTGGCTGCCGATTACTCTCAGCTTGAACTGAGGATCCTGGCTCACTTATCACGTGACTGTCGCCTCATTCAAGTCTTAAACACTGGAGCTGATGTTTTCAAGAGCATTGCTGCAGAGTGGAAGATGATGGAGCCTGACTCTGTTGGGGAGGAGCTGAGGCAACAAGCAAAGCAGGTGACCCTAGTGGGCATGCTTCCTCCAGTGCAAAGGATTAAGTGCTCACGGTCTTTTAAGTTAGCTATTAGTTTCAGTTGAGGAATGATTTCTGTCTGGATCTTTCAAGTCACCTTCATAGGAATCTAGTTTGTCTTGTGGTGTTCATTGTAGGTTTTGCCTCCTAGACAGAGTAGAACAAACCAGATAAACTAAGGTCTTTGGGGCACTCAGTGTCAAGAAAGCCCTGTGTATTTAAGTCTATAGTGTGGCTAGTCATGGTGCCTGGCACTTAGTAGGTGTTTACCTGCAAGTGGCAGGTATGGTGGAGGAAGTCATTATACACGAGGAAGAATAAGTTTGTGTGTGTGTGTGTGTGTGTGTGTGTGTATACATAATCTCTCATCAGTAAATGTCTTGACAGAAAGTTCCATGTTCTCATTTTATGTTTTCTTATAGCATCTAGCCAAAGTGCATTATATCAAAGGTAGTTTAATGCTTTTGGAAGTAGAATTGGATTGTCAGAGCCTGAAGCTGTTCAGCTGCTGTTCTTGCCCTTTGCAGGGTCACTGTCAGTCACAGAGGAGTCAAAGACCATGTTCACATTTCCTGGCTAGATTAGTACTAGCACCTCCTAACCACACACCCCGCCATCTTCCAGTGACCAGTTGTCGGTTCACTGTGTTTCCTGAACTCATCTAGCATGCTGGAGTGTGATGCTTCCTCTCACTGGTGCAGGGTACACCAACACCTGCTCCCATTGTTTGAAAAGCTAGCTCTGCTCTTCCTCTCCGTTTAGCAAGGATCACAGCCTACTAAACAGGTGAAGTGTTTCTGTAATTAAGTCCCATAGTCAGCTCTTGAGATAGGCCTTATTTATATCCCTGTTTGATGGATGGAGCAGGGAACAGACACAACATTAGAGATTTGTTTACACTCAGTTTAAGTGGTAGAGTCAAGAGAAGTACGGACTGCCAGAATCCAGGGTGATGGCTGTCTTTCCAGCAGTGCTTGCCTCATTCAATAGTGAACCTGCTAGAACAATGCGTGTTCTGTCTCAATGTGCACTGGGTGATCCAATCCCCACATCTTGCTGAGATCAGACTGCGCTAAGTGGTACAAGCTGATGCAGACAAGCAGAGCATGCCAGGAATCTCTCAAAACAATGTTAGAAGCCAAAAGGAAGACTAAATGGAGGTTTAAAGTGAGAAAGCTCTTGGCCAGGTGTGATGGCACATACTTTCACGCCCCAGGACAGAGCAGACATGGTGGTCAGTCTGGTCTGCATAGCAAGTCAGGCCAGCCAGAACTACATAGTGAGATCCAATCTCAAAACAAAACCAATAAAAAACCAAAACAAGAACAACAACAAAAAAAACCTCACAAAATATTTAAGAAAGGAGGATAGGTTCCTTGTCACATTAAAAGCTTTTAGAATTCTGATCATCATTTAATGCAATTTTTCTTTTAAAATTTTATTTACCATTCATATGGAGCTTGCTTTGTATCAATTTCCTAAACACCCACAAGTCATGATCCAAACACTACTGTCTTTAATTTTGGATGAGAACATTTGGCTACAAAGAGGTCAGGTGTCTATGATGAGATCATGCATTCAGGCAGGACTTTCTGTTAACTAGGTAGCTCATTCCTATCCACCACTTCCAAGATTGACCCAGAAGGTTTATATTTTACCTCAATGAATTTTGCACTTTATGGAATGTGAGACTGTAGGCAACTGTGAGTTGTAGGTATTTCTTTCCAGTGAAGTTTCTCCTATTATCAAAATGTTTGTGCTTATCCATGGGCAAGGAGAGGAATATTTGTAAAACTTGCTTCGAAGACTTCTAGGCACTTCCTTAGCAGACACTGCTGAGACAGGCTAAGGAATGGTGGTGGACAAAGAACAAACAGAAAGCAATCGTCCTAGTTTGACTGCTTCCTTCCCCCATTCAAATTTGCTTGTATCTTCACACTCACACATACACACAAAGTGATGTTCAGAGGCAAAACAAATGTTTGCTGAGTACCCATTTCTGTGGGTGCAAAACTGATCTAATTGTGTCTGTGCTCACTATCAAGTAAAGAGTTTACCAGGTATCAGTCCTAGTGAACACGTGTGCTTATACTTTGTATAGTTATGAGCTTAGCTAACTGAGTATGATGCCTCCTTTCAGATTTGCTATGGAATCATATATGGGATGGGAGCTAAATCCTTAGGAGAACAGATGGGCATTCAAGAAAATGATGCAGCTTGCTACATTGAATCTTTCAAGTCCAGATATACAGGTAAGAAGTCTAAACTAAGGATCTTGTAGCTACTCACCACATTAATTAACTTAATATCACAGAAATTTTCTAAAATCTCTGTTAATCAAAAGTTTTGGTCAGGAATTATTGAGGGCAAATAGCATGCATTATTATCATTATTGCATTATTCATTAAGACCAGCCTGTTTAAAGAAAGGCAGAGTTAGATGTACTATCAGGCATGCTTGCTGTTGTGCTGTATACTGTGCTTCCCTCAAAATATGGACACTGACTTAATTTGGGTTTAGTTAGCTTTAGATTGACAGTAAAACACTTATAAACTCTGAGTAACTGTTATAGAGCAGTTTGGGTACCTTAAATTCTCTCTCTCTCTCTCTCTCTCTCTCTCTCTCTCTTATTTTTTTGAGACGGGTTTTTCTGTACTTTTGGAGCTTGTCCTGGAACTAGCTCTTGTAGACCAGGCTGGCCTCAAACTAACGGAGATTCGTCTGCCTCTGCCTCCCAAGTGCTGGGATTAAATGCATGCACTACCACTGCCTGGCTGTTTATTTCTAGACAAATGGATGTAGTCATGTTCTATACTTCACTAAGATACAGAAGATCAGGAGGTGAGGGAGAGGGACTGGGAGGAGAGGAGGGAGGGGAAACTGCAGTTGCGATGTAATATATGAGAGGGGAGAGAGAGAAAGAGGAGGAGGAGGAGAAGAAAGAAAGAAAGAGAAAGAAAATAAAGAGAGAGAAAGAAAAAGAAAGAAAGAAAGACAGAAAGAAAGAAAGAAAGAAAGAAAGAAAGAAAGA
>LOEQ01004763.1:57262-72144 GCA_001685075.1 Bramus lutescens | reverse complement strand
GTGGCTAACATAGATAAGAATAATGGGTTAATATAAGCTATAAGAGCTAATAAGCCTGAGCTAATGGGCCAATCAGTTTATAATCTTATGTGTGATTTTCTTTGTGACTTGCCAGCTGTGGGAACTGGGCAGGACAGAAACCCCAACAGACAGCCCGCTCCTCCTGTTACAATATTGCTTTGTTTTTCTCTCTGCAAGACTGAAGTCATGCTGCTCAAAAAGCTGCTGACCGCGTGTCAGAAGCCCTGTTGGAGAAAGGCAGAGACAGAATTGGAAGGCTATGGAGTGATGAAAGGGTCTTTCATGGACAACTCTAACCTTGGCTGTTCTCTGAACCTAAGCCTCACTTTTTAGACTCAGTGAACCTGGGAATCCTGGTCCTAGAGACTTGCTGTTGAAAGTCATGTTTGCTCTACTTTGTAGATAACTCATCATGTTTGAAACAGTCATGGGCCTTGTAGAAATAGTGCTGAATGAGAGACCGACTCATGTTCTCACAGAGCTCAAGTTCCTTCCAACATGCTCAGCAGAGAGCAGCCATTAGGAAGGGGAATGTATTTATTTCTCACCTTCTCAGATCTTCCAGTGCAGTGTCCGCTCTAGTTTGTGGATTGATCCCTGTCCTTGATGTAGAGGCTAAGGGGAGAGGAAAGGCATCTGGAAGTTGTATTGATCCTCTGATGGGCCCACAAGGGAGAGTGAAGTGACCCTCAGTGGATCTGGTCACCTTCATGGCTCACAGCAGGCAGTTCATGCTCAATAGCACCTACTATTGGATTAAGATACTTACTGTAGGCACCTTCTTAAATTTTTTTATTTTACTACCCCTTGTGTCTGGATTTTTATTTTTCCCCTCAAATTTTAGTGAAAGTCGCTTTGATAGTTGCAAAGATGGAAGGCTTTGTTCTAAGTAAAAGGGCTGATATTGCTGGATTAGACTCACAGCATGTCTTCAGAGGGGATCCACTGAAGTGTTTCAGATGCCGCCTGCTTTCTGCAAGCTGTCTGTCTGTGCCTGAGTTTAGGGCTGTGCATTTCTAGATGACCATGAACCCCTAAACTTGGAGTTGAAATTTAAGAAGCAGGAGTAAGATATAAAGAAAGAGAGAGGGGAAGAGACTAGGAACCCCACTTTCAGGATTGCATGGACAGGACCTGCAAGTAAGGCCCTTCATAGGTTAGAAGGTAGATGGACACAGATGATGTAGCAGTGACACTCTGACAGATAGAGAGTGGTGAGTTTGTTGTATTGAAACAATGAATGACACAGAGGGTGGACTGTGGTTGTAATTGTTTCTGTATTTTCTTTGCAGGGATTAATCATTTCATGAGGGACACAGTGAAGAACTGTAGAAGAGATGGATTTGTTCAGACCATTTTGGGAAGACGTAGATATTTGCCAGGAATCAAAGACAACAATCCTTATCATAAAGCCCATGTATGTTGAAATTTCTCAGAGTTTTGACATGTACTTTTCAGCAGAGTGGGCCATCAGTTTTCAAAAGGGCTTCTGGAGTGACGGCACAGTTTAGTGTAAACATCTGCCCACTCAGACTTTAGCACACTAAGTATTAGCCATTGTGACAAGTGGTAAAAAAACACCTTTCCCCAGTACTGGAGTTGAACATTGGGGCATCAGTCATACCAGGCAAAAGCTCGCTAATTCTGAATTACATTCCCGTCTTCATTCCTGTTGGTGTCCTTCCCTCTCCCAGCTTTGAGAGAGAGAGAGAGAGAGAGAGACCGAGAGAGAGACCGAGAGAGAGACCGAGAGAGAGACCGAGAGAGAGACCCTAGGTTCCCCAGGCTGGCCTTGAAATCACGTTGTAGCACACGAAAGCCTTGAGGTTGGGACTGCAGAGCTGCACCACCAAACTGGGCATTGACTCCACTGCCTTTTATTCCCTGCCTTCTTTCTCACATCACACTTTGCTAAATTTCTCCAGTCAGCTGGCCGTTAGCCTTTTAGGTCTACTTATCCCTTTTACTTTTTTATTAGAGGTTATTAGACTGTCCAGTGTAGTGAACAGAGCTGCTTTAACTTAAAATCTTTTAAGACATTTGCTTACATTATTATTAAAATTGCTTTTAAATTGTTGGGAGTCATAAAAGTATTAGTTATCTGCATATTAAGCTTCTATTATAGTCCAAATTCTCCAATTTTAATGCATTTCATTCTGTCACTTCTCCATAATTTTGCATGGCAGTGTCTGCTGTACAACTTGTCTGTCATCTAGCACTGTCAGGACACTAATGTGTGTTTAGGGCCTTAAGTAACACTGGCTTTTGTCACAGTTTCACTGTCCAGCCTCTATACACAGCAGCTTTTCAGGCTGTTTAATGTCTAAGTCAACTGCACTCTGTAATTGTTCCACTTGGGAAACCTAGGTCTTACATCATGGAAGACAGAAAGCAAGCAGTGTATAAGAGCATTCTTTATTGATGCACAGTTATTTGGTTGCAGGGAGGAGATACATCTTGGTACAGATTCTTGAAGGCTATTGTAAGTTCAGAGTCCTGAAAATGAGTTCCTTTTAGAAGCTGGAAGAGCTTTAATGACAGGATCTATCCCTGTGAGATCTTTCCTGTGGCTGTTATGCTAGGTCTGAATGGTGAGAACCCCATCATCATAATGTAGGTGTAGCACACAGTCAAAGCTCAACTGGCCTCTGCAGACGGATGAATGGAACCCTAGGTCCAAGCTAGTGTGGCAAGAAGAAGAGATGGCGAGACCACCAGCACTGAGACCCAAATGCTTATTTCATATTGCCTCAGTGTTTCCTGTTCTCTTCTTTACCAGCCTCCCCACAAGACTTGGGTCTCCTAGGAACAAGAAGCACATCTTTTCCCTTCTGTGTCTTCATTGTTGTCAAAGATAGCGGATTCCAGAGGCTGAGAAGTTGAAGAGCATGGAGCAGGCATCTACTCAGCCTCTGATGAGAGCCTTCTTCCAACATCAAGACATGGTGGAGGGTCTTCTAATGACAGGGTCCAGCAGTCATGGTAGCTGATTGTTCGTTTTTCTTTATTTTCTATAAAACAGATAGAATTTATACCACCTCAACTCTTTGTCCTTGTTAATTTTTACTGAGTGTCACACATTGCATATGAAAGATCAAGAATGTAATCTGAGCTTGCATGATGCCACTTTTATTCAGAAAGAATATATGTTGCTTTTTGCAGGAGACTAGAATGACCAACAGTATGGAATTACTTGGATAGTATTCCAGGTGCAGAAATGTTTTAAAGCAAGGCTGTTAAGGCCAGACTATTTTTCTCACTCATGTATATGTGTGTGTGTGTGTGTGTGTGTGTGTGTACACATTGCCACACACACATAGAAAGAGAGAGAGAGTGTGTGTGTGTTGGCTTTCTACTGCACCCCGATAGTTTACCAGGCCTCTTCTACTAGTTTGTTCCTGATCCCAGATATGATTCCCCAAGCCCCTAAAGCCTATTATATCTTGTCAGCTTTCCACACTTTCTGGCTGCTGCTTCCAATGCCAGGACTATGTCCCTTGGTTTCTCCCTTTTAAAAAATTGCCCAGATTAGGTTGGTCTATGGGCATGGCTATAGAGAATGTCTTGATTGTTAATTGATGTAGAAAGACCAAGACCATTGAGAATGTCACCATTCCCTAGGCAGAGGGGTCCTGAACTATATAAGACAGGAGGAAACAGGGTGAAAGCAAGCAAACAAAGTCCATACATGTATTCTCCCTCTGGTCTTGACTGTGCTTTGCCTTCCTACCTTGTCTCACCCTCAGTGATAAATGGAAGCCTGGGATTATCAGCCACGTAAACTCATTCTTCCTTTAAGTTGCTTTTAGTCAAGAAAATAAACTCCTATGTGTATTGACTGAGAAAGGCAGCAATGACGGTTATGCAGCCTACTGCACAGAGATGGCTGGTTTCACAGAGGCAGAGTGGTGACACTCTGAAACCCAGTCACTCTTTAGAGTTCACAATAGCTTTATTGTAAACGGAGACTGCTTGTTCATTTCCTGGCCTCCCTGACCCGAATAATCACACAGAAACTCTATTAATTACAACACTGAAGCTCATGCTTCTTACTAACTCTTACATCTTAAATTAACACATTTTTTTATTAATCTGTGTGTGACCACAGGGCTGTGGCCCACTGATAAGGTTCCAGCATCCTCTCCTTTGGCAGCTACATGGTGTCTCTTTGACTCCGACTACTGTCTCTATATATCTCTGTTCGGATTTCCCACTTGGCTTTATTCTGCTCTGCCATAGGCAGAAACAGATTCTTTATTAACCAATGGTAACAAAACATGCTCATAACATACAGAGGGAATCCCATGTCACTTTATCAACAGTTAATCTCTTCATCAGATGTTGAATATACTTTAGAGCTTGGATATAGCATCGTTAGAGGAACACTCCAACTTCATTGACATTGACTGTCTTTCTTAAAGAGACTCTTGCCATTTCACAAGCCATTTGGGGTCACCAGAACTAGTATTTGTGAGCAAGTTGCCCCTGGATATTAAACCAAGATCTCTCCCCTCTTGTTCTACAGTTGACTGGTAGCAATTATTTCAGGGAAGGTATAATTTAATACTTGGGGATACAGGGCCTACATTTTCTCTGGCAACTACTTTAGCTTTACCACCTGTACAAATTCCTGATTCCTGTTAGAGGGCTTTCAGGCCTTCTGGCTAGAATTTGTGTGGGATGAGGGAGCCATTGGTCTGGGAAATGTCCAACGTGTGTTACAAAAAATATTCTCATGTCTATTTAGAATCAAGAGTATTTTTAGGAATAAATCTTTAGAGTGAAGTTTGTAAAGATACCCTCAGGGCTCTAGCTCTTCTAGAATAAATGGCAGCATTCTAAGTGCAGCAGAGCTAGGGGACCCTAACTGAGCATTGAAGATTTTTAAACCAAAACAATCCAGTCTGATGCTCAGTCTAGTCACATGTGGATGGCTCAGAAGGGTGGGCTAAGGATTGTCATTTTTAGGATGAGACTTCCCTGTTGGTGTCCTGGGTCACATCTCAGTCTAGAATTCTGGCTGTAGACATGACCACTGATTTGTGAGTACTGAGGTCCAGTGTGAGGTCATGTTGACACATCATTAAGCACCTGTTTTTATAGGCTGAACGTCAAGCCATCAACACTACAGTCCAAGGATCAGCTGCTGATATTGTCAAAACAGCCACAGTTAACATTCAGAAGCAATTAGAGACCTTCTATTCAGCCTTCAAATCCCACGGTCATCGGGAAAGCATGCTCCAAAATGGCCGAACAGGTTTGTCTGCCAACAAGGCACTTGCCAGATCTAACATGGTAAAAATGATTGCACCCGAAAGGGGGGTGTGGGGAGGGCATATTTTATATTTTAATTCTAGGAATCCTCAAATATTTTGGTGCCAAATGCCTTTATACTCTTGGAAATTATTAATGATGCCAAGGAGTTGTTATATTAGAGAGATTGTATATGCTATAGTTACCACATTGGAAATTAGATTATTTTCAAGCTTGCTTTAACATTTTTTAAACAATACTATAATTAAAAATAAACCTTTCAAAAAAGGTGCACTGAAGAGATGACTCAGAGGTTAAGAGTGCATACTGCTCTTGCAGAGAACTTCAGTTCAATTCGCAGCACCCACATAAGGAGGCTCACAATGGCGTGTAACTCCAGCTCCAGGGGAATCAACACCTCTGACCTCCTCAGACATCTGCATTCACACACACATACCCCAAAGTCAGTCTTTAAACTAATAAGCATACCATGTTTTAACATAAGTAACAAGTTTTTATGAAAGTACATCTTTTTGGATCAGAAGAAAATCAGTCATGGGATACTCTATTTTGCATTTCTATTAGTCTCTTTAATGCCTGACTTGTAAAAAGATGGATTCCTGCTTCTGTACCACTTTGAGGTTTTTCTTTTTCTTTTTTGATTGTTTTTGGTTTTTCGAGACAGGGTTTTTCTGTGTAACAACATTGGCTGTCCCTGAACTCACTTTGTAGACCAGGCTGGTCTTGAACTCACAGAGTTCTCTGCCTCCTGAGTATTGGGATTAAAGACATGTGTCACTACCACCTGGATTTTTGTATCACATGTCCTGTGTCCCTAGACAGCCCTTTGTGAAGTCTACAATGATAAACTCCAAGTCTTAGGATGCTCATGTATTTCCCATAATGTGGGGATTTGTGCCCTATCCCAAAGCCGCTGGTTGCCTTGCTGTTGATTTATAAGAGATGACCAAAAAGGCAAACCCAGCAAAAGCAGCTAGAGTGCTGTAGGAAGTCAGCCTGACTGCACATGCAGGAGTCAGGAGTCCTCTGTGGCTCCAGAGCACAGTTAGGACCTGCAAGTTGACTGGAAATCCAGATCCTTGCTATTAAATGGACACAATCTAACCTGCAATTCATGGTACTAACAAATGTACTAAGTTCCCATGCAGACCTAGGTTTGGAAATGTCCAGAGAGCACAGTTCATTGGGAAAACACAGATTCTGTGCGACATGTCTAACCACATCAAGGCATCAGGAAGGCCCTTTTGAAACATGGCCTGATAAGAATTGACTCTGCTGGATGAAAGTTCTATGATGACATTTAAGATACTCATCATCTGGAGGGGAGGGAGTGGGAACTGGGATTGGTATGTAAAATGGGAAAAGATAGTTTTAAAAAAAATAAATTTTAAAAAATCTTAGCAATAGAAGTAATGAATAAAATTGTGTGGAAAAACATTTTTTTAAAAAGGAATTGACTCTGAAGCTAGGCAGTGGTGGTGCATGCACTTTATCTCAGCACTGTGAAGACAGAGACAGGAAGATTCTCTGTGAGTTCGAGGCCAGCCTGGTCTACAGATCGAGTTCTAGGACACGCTCCAAAGCTATACAGAGAAGCCCTGTCTCAAAAACAAAGAATTGACTCTGTTGCCTGGAGTAGTGCTTGGGCCCCATGCCACCTGGTGCTGCCACACATCAGGTGAAGGAATCCATGGAAAGAGAAGAGGCTGGATACTCAGGAGAAACAGGTTGGAGAAGTCTTAGGGTGAGCTCCTGATATTCCGTCTATTTCTTCTTTCTGCACGTATTGGGGATTTGAGTTCCCCTGTTGGTGAGGCTAGGGAGCTGCCAGCTTCAGTTCTCTTGACAGTTCCAAGTCTTATGAGTTTCAGTATATTAGTTACAATGTCATGTTTTCAAAATTATTAAGAACAAAACAAAAAAGTAGTTTTCTGTTTTTCTTGGGGCAGGATTGTTGCCAAAGAGAAAACTTAACGGGATGTTTTGTCCTATGAGAGGCGGCTTCTTCATCCTTCAACTTCATGATGAGCTTTTATATGAAGTGGCAGAAGAGGATGTTATTCAGGTATTTTTGTGTGCACTGTCCATTCTGTAGGCAGCAGAGACAGAGGGGGTCAGGAGGACTGGTCTTTTGCCATGCACGGTGTATTTGGACCCTCTGTAGCACAGGCTGGCTGTAAATGTTGAGTCCCTACAGGGAGAAAAGCTAACTATGCCCAGCTTACTGAATGTAAGGGGCTCCTGATGCAGAGATGATTGTCTGGGAAACAATAGTGAAGAGTCAGGCTTGCCCTGAGGGTTTCCAAGTTCTGAGCTGCTCATCAGTGCAGGGCAGTCTGTATACCTGATTTGTTTAAATACCACTGAATGCCGAGCGCCAATATGGCTTATCCCTTTCTCCCTGGGTGAACTGGGAAACAGCCATGGACTGGGCGGCGTTTATTAACCTCTTTTCTTTGTTTGTAGGTAGCTCAGATTGTCAAGAATGAAATGGAATGTGCTATAAAACTTTCTGTGAAGCTGAAAGTGAAAGTGAAAATAGGTGCCAGTTGGGGACAGCTGGAGGACTTCGATGTGTGATGGTGCAGGTGACCGGGTCCAGTTGGGGACAGCTGGAGGACTTTGATGTGTGATGGTGCAGGTGACCGGGTCCAGTGGGGAACAGCCGGAGGACTTCGATGTGTGATGGTGCAGGTGACCGGATCCAGTGGGGGACAGCCGGAGGACTTCGATGTGTGATGGTGCAGGTGACCGGGTCCAGCCTGTGCAGATATAGTCACCTACTTAGAAAGCACAGAGACTGCCCTTCTGCCCACCTCATGAACATCAGCTCTCAAGTCAGGATGCACTTAAATGATCAGTACTGTAGTCAGTTTTTGTGTGTGCCAAGGTCTAGTCCCTGCAGTCTCTCCAGATTTTGAGGGGAGATTTAATAGCTATTCTCACCCTCAGTATCTATGAATTTGCCTTTCCTAATTTATTGGAGCTCTAAACAGTCTCAGAATATGCTTGAACATGCACTTAGCACTTTGGGTAGAGTGGTTAAAAAATGGAGCTGCGGCCTCAGGGCATTTTCTTCCTCCAAGGACTCTGCACTGTGATGTAACCTCTAAGAGTCAGGCAGTGATCTGTTCCCGTACATTAGAGATATAAGATATACAGAGTGTATGATCTTTTTTGTCCAATAAAGACTTCTGAAGTAGAATTTTAAACTTACAAATAGGTCAGAACTCTATAAGATAGACGTATGAGAGGAGTCTAGAAATGAATTTTCATGAACTGTTGTCACTCGCTCTCTTTCTTCACAGTTCCTACAATGAACATGTTTGGAATACTCTTAAATGAGCCATTCCTCACAAGAAGTGTCCTGTCAGGGATATTGGTTGCAGTTGAACCTAATTCTGCCAGGCCAGGAAAATGCCCCTTATCAGCCCTCCAGGGCCTCTGTCTGTGTTTGTGATGTGGAGAGAATAGTAAGGCTCAAAACATTTATTTGTATACTCCAACTGATAGTTTTTGCTGTTGAAATAAATTTATTAGAACCTTATATCAATTTTTTTGTTTTTTAAAATAATCTTTTTAGTCTAAGAGTATCAGAAGCCTTTCTCCTTTATTTAGTTTTCTCATTTAAGAAATGTTTATTATACTCTTAGTTATCAGATGATTTTATGTATATGTTAATTATGATGGGAAGAGATACCTGCTTCAGCTGGGCAGTGGTGGCGCACAACTTTGATCCCACCCCTCCCCTCAGGAGGTAGAGGCAGGTGGATCTCTGATTCAAGGCCAGACTGGTCTGCAAGAGCTAGTTTCATGACAGGCACCAAAGCTACCAAGAAACCATGCCTCACACCCCCCCACCCATTCACCAGAAAAAAGGAGAGAGAGATACCTGCTTTATTAGACAGAGATGGAAGGATATGTATAGGGAGGGGTAGGGGGCAGAAGATGGCCTCAAACTCTGTCCTGACTACTCTGCTCTTAGATGATGGGATTATAGCCAGGGACTTCCAGGAACTGCTTTATCCCTTGAGGGGCATGCACGCACACACACACACACACACACACACACACACAACTGGGTGAAGAAGAAGTCTGTAAAATGGGAGAGACTCTGCCATCTACATATCTGACAGAGGATTAATACCCAGAATATATAAAGAAGACCAAATGATCCATTCAAAAAAATAGGCTTGTGATCTAAACAGAGTTCTCAAAAGAAATAAAAATGGCTAAGATATAACTCAAAAAATGATCATCACTGCAGCAAGGGAAATGCAAATCAAAACAAGTTTGAGATTTATCTCACCCTAATCAGAATGGCAAAGAACAACAAAACAACTGATCTGGGGAAAGGGGATCCTTACTCACTGTTGGTGGGATTGTTAACTGGTCCAGCCCCTCTGGAAATGCTAAAAATTAATCTACCACATGACCCAGGCATACTACTCCTTGCCCAAAGGATTTGACATCCTACTATACTATGAAGGTATATGCTTAGCTGTGTTAATTACTGCTCTGCTCACAATAGTTAGGGGATAGAAACAAATGGCCTTCAACTGATGATTATATGCTATGCAATATACTATGGAATACTAGGCAACTTTAAATAAAAAGACATGTCGTGTGCTGACAAATGGATGGTGCAAGAAAAGATTACATTGAGATAATCTAGTTCTGGAAAAACAAACATGTTCTCATTTATCTGTGGTTCCTAATTCAAATCTTCAGATGTGAGTCTATAACCTAGAGTNGGGGTTGATAAAGAGGGAAATAACAGGATTAAAGTAATTTAAACAGAAACGTGAAAAACAAGGAGGTATGGCTAACTGGGATAAGGTGGGAGATAAAATAACAGAGCACCTGAAAACAAGGACTGATCACCAAGTTCTATAAAAAGAACTCAAGAAACTAGACATTAACACACCAAATAATCCAATTAAAAAATAGGGTACAGATCTAAACCAAATTCTCAACAGAAGATTCTCAAATGGCCAAGATACATTTAAAGAAATCAATATCCTTAGTCCTTGGGGAAATGCAAATCAAAATGTCTCTTAGAATCCATCCTACACATGTCAGAATGGCTAAGATCAATAACACAAGTGACAGTTCATGCTGGTGAGGATGTGGAGCAAGGGAACATTCCTCCACTGCTGATAGGAGTGCAAACTTGTATAGCCACTTTGGAAATCAATATGGGAGTTCCTTAGAAAATTGGAAATCAATCTACCGCAATACTCAGCAGTACCAATTTTAGGCATATACCCAAGCGATGTGCAATCATACCACAAGGACACTTGCTCAGCTATGTTCATTTGTAATAGTCAGAACCTGGAAACAATCTAGATACCCCTCAACCAAGGAATGGACAAAGAAAATGTGATACATTTATACAATGGAGTACTACTCAGCTGTTTAAAATAATTACATCAGGAAATTACATCAGAAGGGAGCAAAGGAGGACTGAAGTTTCTCTCCCACCAGGTCCCACATCTGTTGACCAGGTTTTTCTGTCCTACCTGTTCCTGCAGCCATTCAGTCCCAAAGAAACACACAGAGGTATACAATAATTATAAACTGATTAGCCTAGTAGCTTAGGCTTCTTATTAATTCTTTATAACTTATATTACCCCATAATACTTGTCTGTGTTAGCCATGTGGCTTGGTACCTTTTTTGGCGAGGCNTTGCTTGCTCTGTGTCTGGCTTCCTCTCTGTCTGGGTGACAATTGCAGACTGAAACTTCTCTCTTCCCAGAATTCTCGTTGCCCCGCCTCTACTTCTTGCCTGGTTGCCCAGCCTATACTTCCTGCCTGGCTATTGGCTAATCAGCATTTATTTAAAATACAAGTGACAGGGTACAGACCATTGTCCCACAGCACAGAGATGCATAGATTTCCCTAGGAAGGGGAAATAGAAGAGATCTCCTTGGTAGACTGGGGGCCTACAGGGATGGGGGCATGAGGGATCAGGCTTGGGGTGGATGGAAGGGGAGAGTAATTAAAGAGGTGTCTTGATGAAGCGGGAGGATAGCATTTTTGGATCAGGTAGAAACTTGGTACAAGGGAAACTCCCATGAATCTACAAGGATGACTCCAGCTAAAACTCCTAGCAATAGTGGAGAGGGTGCCTGAATTGGCCTTCTTCTATAATCAGATTGATGACTAATCTTAATTGTCACCAGAGAGCCTTCATCCAGTGACTGATAAAAACAGATGCAGAGATCCACAGGCAAGCTCTGGGCCTAACTTAGGGGATATGGTTGAAGAGAGGGAGGAAGAATTTTAAGAGCAGGGAGTGGGGGGAGATGGATGGGGGATGCAGATGTCAAGGTCATCCTAAGGAAACCCACAGAAACAACTAACCAGAGCTGATAGGAGCTCACAGATTCTGAACCAACAGCTGGGAAGCCTGCATGGGACCTACCTAGGCCCTCTACATATGTGTGGCACTTGTGTAGCTTGATCTATTTTTTGGACTCCTTCCACTACTTGGTGGAAGCAGGTCTTGTACCTAACACTTTGGCTGGATTCCAGGAACCTATTCCTCATACTGGATTGCCTTGCTCAGCCTTAATACAAGGAGAGGAGCTTAGTTCTACTTCAATTTGATAGGCCATGCTTTGTTGGCACCTATGGGAGGCCTGCCCCTTTCTAAAGGAGGCTGAGGAAGAGTGAATTGGAGTGGAGGGAGGGGTTGGGAGGAGAGGATGAAGGGGAAGCTTAAATCAGGATGTAAAGTAAATGAATAGATTTAATTAATAGTAATAAAGTGCCTGAAAAAGTCATAAGGAATCATATTGCTTATTTACCTAAAATTACATATAATACATATGTCTATGTATATACATATAGTTTTAAATGAAATTTTCCCACTTCAGCTGGCAATTGTACCCCTGTCCCTGTGCATGCAGTCTCAGAACATCGGAGCTGCAGCCTCTGCAGCAGTGTTCTCGACACCTGTCCCCTCCCTATCCCCTCCACCGGAGCTGCCTTGCACTGTTGAGGTTGTGTGTTAGGTCCTCCAGTAGGCCACTGACAGCAAGTATTGAGGCGACACACTGGGGGCACAGCAGCAGAACAGCGTACTCACACCAGAGGCACAGGGAGAGGGCTGCTGATAGCCGCGAGGAGGCACAGAGGCAGCACAGTAGCGGCAAAGCAGAGGCACAGCAGCAGAGAGGCTACTGAAAGCACAGCAGTGAGACTTCCACTATCCCTGCCTTTCCCTAATAACCTCCTATGTGGGTTTGTTGAGCTCTGCCGTTTACTGCTCACGGCCACAGAAACAACAGCAATCAGTTGGTTTTCTACATACTGATAATTTACGGAGAAATCAGAGAATTCTATCCTCAAAATGCACACATATACATGTGTGCACACACCTTAAGAATAAAGTGCTGAAGAAGTGAAAGAGCTTGGAAACAAAAGTTATCAAACCCTGAAGAAAGAAATTGAAGATCCTAAAAGGTAGAAAAACATTATGTGTTCTTAGGTTGAAAGAATTAATATCACCATAAGCAACGTGTGACTTCAGTGTAGTCTCCCAAATACCAATGATGTTCATCACAAATTTAGAAAAAGCAATTCTGAAAATGATGTAGAAACACAGAGAGCCAAAGCGGTCTCAAGTCATCAATGCGGAACTGTCCTGAGTAAGGTGAACATAAAGGCTCATCCGCTGCAGTGAGTGATGGCTGAGAATTCATCCCTAAACCCGTCTAAATTTCAGGACCCTTTGAAGAGGGGAGGAAAGACATGAGACACAGAAGACGGGGAGAAGGGCTATGAAATGTCATCTAAGGAAGACCGTCATTGTGATCCTAAACCCAAGGCAGTTGTGGATTGCCCACATTGGACCGGCACAAGAATGGGCTCATCAACCTGTCTGGATTAAAGAGGGACTCGGGCCCTGGCCTTCAGCCTGGAAATACTTTCTCCTGATAGATTCTGGGAGAGGAAGAGCCATCGCCTTCAGCTGTGTACTCACTGGTGACTCCACCGGGCTCTGAAGAGCAATTCCAACCTATGTTCACACAGAGGGCCCTGCTTAAGCTAAATGTCTCACAAAACACTAAAAGTCAGGGATTAAAAAGGGACTGGAAGGGATGGAGGAGGGGAACACTGTAGTGCTAGGAAAGAGAGAACAGAGGGTGTGGGGTAGAGAGTGACCACCATACATTATATACCTGTGTGAAATTGTCAACAAATGAATTGATGCAAAAAATCCAAAGTTAAAAGTATCATGACACTTGATTTCAAGACATACCGCAGAGCCACAGTAACCAAAACAGTATGGTACTGACATAAAAACAGAGTCATAGGCTGAGGAAATAGAACAGGAAACCAAAAGACAAATCCATGAACCTACATTACAAGTTTTGGCAAAGATACCAAACACACATTGGGGGAAAACCAGCCTGATTAATACACTCTGCTTGGGAAACTGGATATCCACACAAGGAATATTGGAACTTGACACCTATCACTCAGTGCATATAAAAATCAACCCCAAACAGATCCAAGGCCGTAAGACCTGAAGCTCAGAAACTATACTGACGAAATGGGAAACTGCAAGGTGTTGATAGAGGTAATGGCTTTCTAAACAAGATCCCAACCATGGGAGATGAAACAAAAGACTTACAAGTGTGACTGCATCGAACTGGAAACCTGTGCAGCAAAGCAAACAACAGGGCGTTCTGACCTCACTGGCTCTTCATCTGTGAGGTTATTTACTGCCTAGAACATATAATGAACCAAAAGACAAACCAAGTATGCTCATTTCAAAATGGGCAAATAAGTTAAAAACAAACATTTCAATAAAAAAAAATGTCTGGTCTGTCAGTATGTGAAAGACAAGTTCAATGCTATCAGTCATCAAGGAAATGAAAACTAAAATTACAATGAGTTCCCAGCTCATACCAACTACAATGCCCGTTATAAAAACAAACTCCAAACAGCAAATATGCTGCTAAGGATGCAGATGAAAACGAACACATACTCAGTGAGAGTGTAAGTGTTGGAAAGCAAGTAGAGAGTCCTGAGAAACCTGAACCTGGAACTGCTATGCACCCACCTCTCTTTGGGCACATATCCAAAGGGTATGAAGCCAGTTTCCTGCATACTCGTCTTTATGGCAAGCTTAACTCTAGCTAAAGGGACTCACCTCGGGCAGCATCAACAGAATAACAGATATAGAGACATATACCACAGAGTCTTGTTGAGCTGTAAAAAAATCAAATCCTGTCACTTGCAAAGTCGATAGAACTGGAGGGCATTGTGTTAAGGGCAACAGAAAGCCAGACACAGAAAGACAAGTGTTCCATGCTTTTTCTCACGTGCGGAAATTTAAAAACAAAGAGCTGGCCTCCAGTGGAAAAGTGAATGTCAGGGACTAGGAGAATGACCAGAGGGTGGAGAGCAAGGGGATAGATAAACCAGTGCACAGTATCTGCATACATAGGTGATGTAGGAGTGTCTTCTATCTATCTGTTGCTTTCATTGGTTAATTAATAAAGAAAACTACTTGGCCTGATAGGCCAGCCCTTAGATGGGTGGAGTAGACAGAACAGAATTGTGGGAGGAAG
>LOEQ01004763.1:15812-57161 GCA_001685075.1 Bramus lutescens | reverse complement strand
GTGAGAGTTAGCCAAGAAGAGGCTAGATATAATGGGCCAGGCAGTGTTTAAATGAATACGATTTGTTGTTATTTCAGGTGTAAAGCTAGCTGTGTAGGAGCCAGGCGGGACGAAAAACAAGCCCACTCCCCTTTCACTACACATAGGAACCAATGAATCCCATTATATACAGTTAATGTGTTAAACACACACATCTAAAGCAAAAATTATTTTGCAAAATTAAACTATTTAATTTCCACTCATAATGAAAATCTCAATAATAGACAAATGACTTATAATAAAGAACTGCATTCTATTTTTGATATTTCAGCACAAATTTTCATCTTTGTTCCAGTTTAATCCACATCAGGGTGACCTGAGAAGAAAACCTAGAGATTACCTTCTATGGTTCATTGACAAATTTCAAATCGATTAAGCCCCTTCTCTAATGTCAACACACAGTAAACACTTCAGTCTATCTCTGTTTTCTCACCTTCTCTGTTCCCTAGAAGGCCTCATTTGTGTGCATGAATAAAAGTTTTCATCTCCCTTAGTGTCTGGGTGGTATCATCAGTCCTAGTATCCAACATCAAATATTGCAGGGGAAGTAGAGAGGCCCAGCCCCCTTCTTCAGGGGCCCTGTGACACGACTATGTACCCAAATAGCCAAAATTGACAGAAAACTATAGATATGGAATTAAAGGTCTAGTTACACATAAATAAGTTGCTTGTAATTAGAAAATCCTATTTAAAATGTCATCTTCATGTTTTGTGTTGTCATAAAGTAAAAAGATGAAAGTTGAAGAGAAGGCAGCGATGAAAGAAAGCACAGTGCAACTAAGAATGACGGGGAAAGCAGGAAATCCAGCTAGCAACAACTATTAAAGGGCTAAAGCAGGTAGCCCCATTCTAAAACCACACTTGGCTCCTCCCTACACTTGTACCTACACACATGTATGTATAAACACATTTAAGCACATGCATGGTACCAAAAGATAGGAACATATCTCAATGCTTGCTATTAGTAAAATGATATGACTCCACAGCATAATACAAATGCGTTAAAAAGAATGACTCACAATTTTCTGCCAGGTTTCTGCTAGGTTCAGCCCCCCATGGCCCCCTGAACTCGAGTACAAGGCTCTGCACCTGCACAGCAGGTAGACTCGGTACATTTTTCAAAAGCACATAGTCATAACTGTCTATAAGTTCAGTTCCAGCGGAATCCAGGGTCCTCTTCTACCCTTTGCAAACACCAGGCATGCAGGCAGTACACAGACATACATGCAGGACAGACATAAAATAACAAAACAATATTAGGCAGCAGGAGGCAGGAGCAGAAGGATCAGGGTTATCTGGCTAGCCTAGGGAAACAGAGACCTTGGCTCAAAAACAAAACAAAAAAGCCCATGAAGTTGAGAGGGAAAAGTGATGGTGGAGATGAGGAGGAACTGGAAAGGAGGAATGGGAGGAGGGTGACAGATTTCATCAGAACATAGTGCATGCAAGTATGAAATTCTCAGACAAAAAAATGAAATTAAGTAAATTCCCCATAAAGTTGAGAAAATAGCTCACAGTACAAAAGGCAGTCAGGCATGGAGAGAGAGAGAGAGAGAGAGAGAGAGAGAGGATGACTCCATCACTCATGGGCAGATAGCAAGCCACAGGCACACGAATAAATGTTGCAGCACTAAGCAATGTTTAGATGAAAACAGCGAAGTAGCAACACTCATTTTGTCAAAACTCATTATGTTGCATAGAGCATTTGTTTTGGGCTCTTGGATCCACAGGATGAACCCATGACAGTAGATGGTGATGGGGCAGCAATCAGCAGGCCTGACGGCAGGAACGGAAAGCTGAGAGCTCCCATCTTGAACTTCGAGCACGATGCAGAGAGAGCAAACCGGAAATAGACAAGGCTTTTTAACTTCAAAGTCTGTCCTCAGTATGAACTTCCTCAGGAAGGATAAACCTCCCCAAACAATGCCACCCACTCAGATTCCTGAGACCATGAGGGACATTTCACATCCAAACCACTACATCCCACGTCCTGGCAACAGACTCATGGTGATACCATAATGCAAAATGCATGCAGTTCAACTTCAAAAGTCCCCAGAGTTTAACACTTTCGAAAAGTCCAAGGTCTCTTCTGAGACTCAAGGCAATCTCTTAATTGGTAACCCCTTACAAAAAAAAAGTCGATTACATGCTTGCAACACACAGTGGCATGGATTACTCATTACCTTTCCAAAAGGGCGCAGTGAGGAAGTACTGGAACGAAGCAAGACCAGAACCCAGCAGTTCTAACAAATCCTGTAGCTCCATGTCCTGTTAAAGGGCTTGCATAGCTCTACCCTTCCAGTTTTGTTGCCTGGCACACACTTTTCTCTTGGGCTGATTTCATTCCCTGTATGCAGATACCCTGCGGCTTGGGCATTTCCAACATCTTGGGGTGTCTACTGTAACCCAGGCTTCACTTTCAACACCTTTATGTAATGGCCTCTCAGTCTCCTGCCTTCCAAGGACCTTCATGTAGAGACCACCCTGCCATATGCTGCCTGGCCTCAATGGCTCTCTTAGATCATGGAGGAAAATTCATGAACACTCCATGCCTGCATGTTTCATGCCTGTAAGAGTGGCAACGTGTGAACCCCCCTGCCAAGTTCCACCACTAGCTTGTGATGGACCTCCCTCCCCATGAGTCACGTTAGTGCAGGGCTGTCATTCAGTTGTCCTCTGGGATCAGAACATGTCAGATGTCCTTCCCGCATGAAGTAAGGGAGTCAACACAGAATATGAAAGAAAACTTCAATAAAGCAAAATACTGAGAAAAAACCCTGAAAAACTGGAAATGAATATTTCAATAAGTCAAATAAGATCCATGGGAACTCTTACCAACAGGCTAGATTAAGATGGGGACAGAATATTAGAACTTGAAGTCAAGCAGAGGAATTGCAGCAACTGTGGTCAGGACACTTTATTAAGGTAAAACATTTGAGGTATCAAGAAAAGAATACATGAATTGTGGGATTGGAAAGAGGAGGATTTTATCTTTCTAAAAAGATCTTTTACCTTTTATCTTTCTTAAAAGATTGAATTTCATTATTTTTAATTATATGTCTCTGTCTTATGTGGGCATGTGTACGTGACAGCAGGTGTGCTTGGAGGCCAGAGACGTGAGATTGCTCTGGAACTGACATTATAGGTGGTTGTGAGACATCCAAAATGGGTGCCGAGGATCCAACTAGGATCCTCTGGAAGAGATCTTAATCACTGACCCATCTCTCCAGCCCATGAGAGAAAAGCTTTCCAATAACATAAATCTAGGGCAAAAGAGAACTATCAAGGTACAAAGGGACAGGCAGCAAACAGGCAAGACCAGGAAATAATCCACACTGCATTATTCTCAAAGCAATAAGTATTCAGGACAAAGGAAAGACATGGGAAGCTGCAAGAGAGAAGCACCATGTCACACAGATAGGCAGACCCATCTGAATCTCAGCTGACTTCTCAAGAGAGACACACCATGCCACACAGACAGGCAGACCCATCTGAATCTCAGCTGACTTCTCAAGAGAGAAGCACCATGTCACACAGACAGGCAGACCCATCTGAATCTCAGCTGACTTCTCAAGAGAGACACACCATGCCACACAGATAGGCAGGCCCATCTGAATCTCAGCTGACTTCTCAAGAGAGACACACCATGTCACACAGATAGGCAGGCCCATCTGAATCTCAGCTGACTTCTCAAGAGAGACACACCATGCCACACAGATAGGCAGGCCTATCTGAATCACAACTGACTTCTTAACAGAAATTGTAAAATCCAGAAGGGCTTAAAAATGACTTAAACTCTGAATGACCACAACCACCATACAAGGCCACTATACCAAGCAGAATTAACTGTCATAGAAGAGAAACTTTCTACAATAAAAACAGGTCAAAAGAATTCATGACTATTAAGGCAGTTCAAGCAAGTTAAGTGAGCTAATCCTTCAGACATAAATACAACAAAACAGTTACAACTAATTTCATAAAACAAATATAATGAGATACAAAGATGCAGAGCAACCCTAACACAATAATGGGTGAGTCCAGCACATTGCTCTTACCAATGGACACATCAGCAGGCAAAACCAGTGATATCTGAGTTAAATGACATTCTGTGTCACATGGACCTAATAGATATACAGAACATGCTTACCAAACACTAGAGGAAGCATATTCTTCTCAGAAGCTATAAAATAGATAATGTATTAATGATATAGGCCAAGTCTTTTTTTTTAAAGATTTATTTATTACATGCAGGGTTCTGCCTGCATGTGTGTCTGCATGACAGAAGAGGGCACCAGATCTCATTACAGATGGTTGTAAGCCACCATGTGCTTGCTGAGAATTGAACTCGGGACCTCTGGAAGAGCAGCCTGTGCTCTTAACCACTGAGCCATCTCCCGGGCCCAAACAAGTCTTAGTATAAGAAGATCAATGAAGACGGAAAAACTATACATTGGAGAAACAAACAAAAAAACAGTCTCTTCAACAAATGGTGCTGGAAAATTTTACGGCTACATGCAGAAGAATGAAATTAAACCCCATATTCTCATCCTGTATAAACGTCATTTCTTGGGGTTGGAGAGATGGTTCAGTCGTTAAGAGCACTTGAGTTTCTTGCAGAGGACACAGGATCAGTTCCCAGCACCTACATGGTGGCTCTCAACTATCCATAGTCATGCAGAAACACACACACACACACACACACGCACACACACACACAGGCAAAACACTCATACACATAAAATAAATAAATGGGAAAAGGGGGCAATTTAAAATCAAAGACCTTAATGTAAGATCTGAAACTCTGACATTGTTAAAGGAAAAAGAGGAAATATTTCAAGCTCTAGGTGCAGGCAAGGATTTTAGGAAGAGGAGTCTAGTCACTGTTTACACAGATGGCACAGGATACAGAAGCTTCTCCATAGTGATGCACACAGTTAGCAAAGACATAGGTCACAGATTGGGAGAAAATCTTTTCCAGTTATACACATTGTCTTAGTCACTGTTCTATTGCTGTGAAAAGACACCATGACCAAGGCAAAAGCGTTTAATTGGGGCCTCGCTTACAGTTTCAAAGGTTTAGTCCATTGTCATTGTGGATGGGAGCATGGTGCCACACATGTATGGCTCTGGAGTAGTAGCTGAGGCTCTAGGGGAAATTTTCATTCAAACCACTGCAACATGCACTGTTGACTGGCGAACAAACATAGATTTACCCCAGATAGGGCACTGGTGGCACACAAAAAGAAATGGCTGTGCCCATGTCCAGCTTACTGATCAGCAAGGGGGTCACTTACAGCTACTTAAATGACTCAGAGGCAGCCGCATCATGGAAAGCCCAGGACAGTGACCATGGAAGCTGAAACCCTGGAGTTCCCTGAACAACTTGCTGGTGGCTCAACTGGTCAACACACCTCCTCCTTAGCAACTGTTCCAGTTTGTCAACCTTTGGCATTGGGGAGGAGTCTCAAAGCTTTCCGGAGCTCCCTGAGGCTGGGAAATTCTATTTACTCCCTAAGTGTTCTGAGCCTTCTGCCCTCCTCTGAGAGGGGTGGCTTCATTTCAGAGAAATAGCACACAGCATCGCCTGGAAGAGTGAAAGAACTCCAGTAGAGAAACTAGAAACCAATCCACTCTGCCAATAAAGGTGCTAACGGAATGACCAGGAAGTTCCCCAGAGATTACATTCAAATAGCAACAATCATGGAAATGTTCAGCCCCACTAGACGTTAGAGAAATGGTAGTTTAGGACAAACTAAAACTACATCTCCTCCTAGTCAGAGCTGCAGCCATTAAGATAACAATAGCACGGTAGTGGCTTTATTCCTAGCGACAGAGAGGCAGAAGCACAGTGAAAATGAAAAAAAAAATTAAATTATTTCAGTGACTGGATTCCCAAACAACTCCCAAAGTCCTCTCAGCCATAAACAGGAGTCTATTTGCTCTGAAATACATAGGATAATACTACTGAATTGCAAATAATACAACAAAATTGAAAATATGTTTATTTCTACAATTTTATTTTGAAATAAGCTCAAATCTAAATAAAAGTTTCAAGAATGGTACAAAGAATTGTAGTCAAGTGGGAAAACCACACTCGAGTTTTGATAATTGCTCCATTTATGTCATGACATTTAGGGTAAGATGTCTCAGGTCATGGATTGCATGCAGTTTTCATGGTTTCTGATCTCCTAGATCTGAAATACTCGTCTTTTCTTGCCTTTCATCACATCGGATTGTTCTTATGGGGCAACTGTTTATAAAACATCACTTAGCTCTGTCTAATGCCTCCACAGGGCCAACCCCTGGCTTGTGTGTTCTGGCAGGGCTGCTGTGCTCTTTTCAGTATATGGCACTGGTTTGTCCCATTACTGGTAGGAGGACTCTAACATAACAAATATGGTATCTGCCATGTTTTTGAATGTAAGTTTTTAAACATCAGACAATTCTTTGAAGACACTGGGAATTGATGTAAATCATCCTATACTGACATCCTTCTTGGCCCCATTAGTTTGACCACTGACTGATATTTATTCCCCAACATAGTAGAATAATAATTATCTAACAGCAATTTTCAAACTCCATTTACATTTAATGGCTGGCATGATATTGTAAGGAATAACTTTCTCTCCTTCATATTCATTTATATCAGTATGAATCCATGGGTTCCTGTTGTATTCAATTATTGTGTTTGTTTCATGGTTAAAGTACCCTCACTTGGCCTGTGCACGCCGCTCATTCAAGCTGCCTCTTACGCTTTCTCACTTGTAGCCTTCTTTCTTTGAATACTTTATTTTCTGATACAGAGTATATACCAGACTTGAAATCAAGATTCTCCAGCTCATTCAGAGGGGAAGAAAATTTGGAAATCAAAATCCACCACTTCTTGTACATCTTTCTATTCTTTTCAGTGTTCAGAATTAGGAAATATTTATGTACAACATGCACACACCTCAGTATCTATGCATACTTATGTGTATCTATGTATGTAACTATTTATATAGATACAATTATATAGTTATGCACAAATGTGAAGTGCACGCTGGTAACTCCAATTCTAATTGACATGGCCAGGTTCTTCCTATGTTTCTTTCTTTAAGAAGTTTTATTATTTTTAATTGAGAAATAGTAATTACATGTTGATAGGGAATACTTTGATAGTTTTGTGCCTTTATACATTATGGGATGACGAGGCCGGGCTGTTTGTGCTGATCATCCCTCGGCTATCGTTCTTGGTGGTAAAAATGCTCTCCTTTACCCATTTGAAATATGAAAATTATGAACTTCAGTTACCTATGCAAACCAAACTTTATAACTTTTCTAGTTTTCTCTTTTAATTGTATACCCTTCCTCAGTTTCCATTAAGTGAGAAGCTTGGCTCCTATATCCTCAGTGAATTTATTTAAATGCTCAGTTCCTTGAATTGAGCCACTCT
Source organism: Bramus lutescens (assembly GCA_001685075.1). Lineage (NCBI taxonomy): Eukaryota > Metazoa > Chordata > Mammalia > Rodentia > Cricetidae > Bramus > Bramus lutescens. Next base: position 49,690 of record LOEQ01004763.1, on the reverse strand, counting down.
GCTGAGCCAAAGGGGTTGTCTTCTGTCCGGCTCCAAAGACCACCTCAAACCCCATGGTCACTGTCCACCTAAGTCTCACCTGCCACCTCCTCACCCCAGCTCCGTTTTTCTGTGATGTGACTGCTCCTCTCACCCCGCTCCAGCGAGATCAGCCTGTGTGTGAGGCCCCTCTGCTGCTCACCTGCTCTAGTGCTGTGGCAGGAAAGGAAGGGGACTGAAGGAAGGAGAGATGAAGGTGGGGGGAAGGAAGCAAAAGAGAGTGTTGAATGCAGGGCTGTGGGCTTAAGTCGCTGTAATTAGAGATGAGATGAACTGGTCCTCCTGGGGAAAATCTGAAATTGAGATCAGTGTTTATGTTTTAAAGGATCTATATATTTGTTCTTTTACTCAAAATTACTTTTTAGCCTAGGGCTAGCTGTTTTTTTTTTTTCAATTTTATATCCAACTGTAGGAGAAAGCTTGTGGTGAAGGATGGATTTCCCTAAGATAATTAGAACGTGGAAGGATAAGGTTGGCTGGCTTAGGCTTCCAGTAGAAATCTAAAGAAAACGCCAGAGGGGGAATTAACTAAACTGGCAAATGCCAAATGGGTCAGACGCTTTCATCTGAGAAATGCTGACCACAACCACTAGATGGTAGTATGAACTCAAAACAAATTTGTTTTTCTGCTTGAGCAGAAAAAGAAGGAAGTCAAGGCCTAATGAGCCTCTAAGTCACTGGGCCACAGCAGTGTCTTATGGGTACTATTAATAAATTTCCTTCAACTTTCATTCCATCACAAGTACAATTCAGTCAATAGCCTTGCAAGTTATCTTTAAATTTTCACTAAAATGAAAAATTTCACTAAAATTTTCAACATGTCCCCAATTTGATAGAAATTTTGAATGGATGTTTCTAACCCTTTCAGTCAATTAACTGTAATAAAATTTATACATTTCAGGAACTTGGATTTTGTTTCCTCTTTTGCTCAGATAAATATGTTCTCCCATCCCCTCCATGTCTTTTAAAAACATTCATTCTTGGTAAAACCATAGTTCACACTTTGCAAATGAGGGCTTTACCTCTATACATTTATAATCTTGGCAAAAATTAACAGTACATGACATCATGACATAAGAGAGCACCTATGTACAAACATATACAATTTTATTGATATCTCTACAGACTACAAGAATTTTAGGTATAGTCACAATTGCTGAATGCAACAGAAAAATAGTAATTTGTCATTTTTTGAAAAGATGCAAAAATTCTGAAGATGAAAGAAAGATACATCAATGGTGTTGTCTGTCTCTTATTTCCTAGAATAAAACATCACATAATTAAGTACTAAAAATTATAGGTTATTAGAGATTTTGAACCTGTGTACAACTATCCAAAACCACCACCTAGTGTATGTTCTGGCTTTGCAGTTGAGAAGGGTGGGCCAAGACACAAGGGGGAGTGGCACAAGGGGAGAGCGGTCAGAATAGTTTCTGTGTGTCCTTGCCTTCCATTGGCTGCCTTCCACTGGCTGGACCTGTCCTATCCGGAGGTGTGAACACTTTTTCAGGGCCCTGGTGTTCAGATGGTGATTTTCCCTTTACTCAAATTCCAAATAAACCAAGTGGTCCTGGCTGTTGAGACAAAAAACAATCCTCCCTGTTTGCTGAGATCAGGTCCAGTAAGATACCCACAGCCAAGCAGGGGCTGTTCACCATGTCTGCTCCAGAAGGGTGCATAGTAAACTTGGAGCTGATGGAGCTTGTGATTATTTTGAGAATTTTCACTGTCCAGATATTGAGAATTAATTTTACCACTTAGCTTTATGTACTGTTGAACTTATGGTGATATTTCTTGTATCTTATGCAAAAGACAGTCAAAACTTAAAATGTTGACTTAAAACAACTAAAGATCAAGTCACAGAGAATAATATCATAGAGATACAAAGAATTAGTGGCACTTCTTGGCTAGAAATGTGCACTCACTTTTGTTCTGTGAGAGGCACAGAATAAATGCCAATCAAGACAAGGCTGTATCTCTTACACTCTGCCTTTCCTGAACCCTTAGAAGGGGCTAAAATATCAGCCCAGGAAGGTAAGAATCTTGCTTAGTTGGTCATAGAGCAGCACTTAGCAACTTTAGCTGGACATAGACCCACTTTTAGGGCTCTCAAAAATACCGATGTTCTGTTCCAAGTCTAAGACATTTTTTAAATCATTGGGAATTAAAAAATCTCAAGAGATTGTTATGTACAGCCAAAGCTATACTTAAAAAAGTACAAACCAAAAAAAGATACAAATATAGGCCTTTGCCTGTGCTGTGGTCGAATCAAAACCTCACTTCCCTCAGACTCTCATAGCCTTCTGGACACCACTCCCTCACGCTGCACCTTCTCCCCAGGGTCTACATGAGACCTTATTTATTTCTTAAATCCAGGGCTACGTGGTCTGTAGATAGGAATACTAAACGATTTAGCAGCCGTGCTTCCTAGAATCTCTCATAAAAGAGACAATGCTCAATCTATGTTGGTGACAGTTATCTCAGGCACTCCGATTAGTGTGCATATACAATGCTGCCACCTAAGATGAGGCTGAGTGACAGGAGGTGAAGAAGCTGTGAAGCTGGTCTTTTTCCTAACACACAAAGAACAAGACTGCATCTGACATGCTGGCTTTCTTTGTCACTGCCCTCTGTGAACCAGTGTGGTCAGGGACGCTTGTAGGACAAAGAGTCTCCTAATGGTTCTCCTTTCCAGCTAGCTCCATCTTATTACTCTATCCAAATGCCTGAGAACCAAGTATCTCAAAGAACCTACCTTAGTTTTCAACCAATCTTGAGCCTAATCTTACCTTTTATTTTTTCAAACTGGCACAGATAATGGGTAAATGATAACCTTTAAAATGGTATTGGTGGGTCACATAAAAGGGAACCTCATTGTTTAAGGTCTCTTTAAATTTTTAAGGTTAGAGACCTAGATTTTATAGAGAATCAATTCCAAAAGTTTTGAGAAATGTTTCTAGGATGGAGTTGCTGGACATCGTCTCAGTTTGTCACTGAAGCTATGCTCATATGACACACAATGGCCCCCATGGTGACTGAGTGCTAAGTCTGGGACTTAGGGAAGTATAGAAGCAAAGTCAGACACACAACTTTTTCAGGGGATTGAAATAAGTGAGATCACCCTCCACCCAAACCCCAGGACAAGTGGATGGTTCCATAACAGGATCACTGCTTACATTACTGTGAGAACCAGGGAAACACGTACGTCTTGTATTACATTATTGGTGAATAGATGAAAGGTCCATTTTCTGCTGGAACACTAAGGGCTTTTCTGTTGAGGAAAGATCGGAAGTAAAGTCACCTTGTGCAGATGGTGCTTTGCAAGCCTTATCTTCGGTTGCTGCTTCGTAGACACCATGTAATTAGATGGTAACTAAGACTCAGGGTCACCTTCTGCAGCACTATTAAAGTTTCTGAGGGTGGTTTTCCTTACAATCCAAGACAGAAGAGAGATGAGAAAATGCAGAAGATTAAATGTATAATACTACTGATTTCCCTAGGATAGCCATGATGGCAAAATGGTGGTGGTGGTAGTGGTGGTGATGTGTGCATGCGTGTGCGTGTGTGAAGGTTAATGCAACAGAAAAGAAAAGTTGAAAGAGAAAAATCACATCCATGGTTAAATTATTGTTATTGCTATCTCTCTGAATTATAAAAATAATTTTGATACAGTAAAACCTCATTAATTTAGATTCTGCTAATCATTGATTTGAGGGATAAATTACTCTTATATTAAGAAAGGGTTTGGCAAATAATTTTGTAAGCACATCGAAGCTTTAAACATTTATGAGAATGTGTTCTTTTCAAGCATGGCAGAAGCACCTACTCCAATGTCTATTTATAAATTTTTAGATTTATTTGTTGAAGTCAGAATTTTAAGCATGTCTATCAAACACTGTGGATGTTCCTTTTTGATATATTCTCTGTGTGCTTTGAAGTAGTCTGTAATTGTTAGTTCACTGATTCTTCAAAATTGAGCTCTATTGTATGAATCACACATATAATTTTGAGTGGGAATTCTCTTGCTAAGAGAATGTGCTCTTGTTGCATGCTATTTTCTGTAAAAAAATACATTATGTATTTCACAGTCTTTCTCTTTAAATGATGTAAAATAGTAGCTCTCAACTGGAAGCAATTTTGTCATTTTTTTCTTTTTACTGTTATTACTAGCAGGTTTCTAATGGCATCTAGAGGGCAGAAGTCAAGGGCACTGTTAACACCCCATAATATGCTAGACAAAAACTTGCACTAATGATGCTGCTATTGAGAACTCTTGCTATAGAACAAGTGAATTTGTGTGTGTGTTGTTGAGGACTGAACCCAGAGTTTGAACATGGCAGGCAAGCACTCTACCCTGAGATGTATCACTAAAGCAAGTTAAATATTCCTGGGAGTTTCAGAGATAGTCATTGAATTCAATGCTACACTGGGTTGAATTTCACTATTTCAAACCAAAAGAAATATTTTATTCTTTTAGATCATTTTATAATGTAGAAATGTTAAAGTATCCGGAAAAATCAGAAACTTGGGTCCTTAAAACAGATAGTATAAATTGTGTGCTACAATTTGGCTGCCAATGTTTTCCAGGTCCTGGCCTTAAATTCCATTAATATTTTTACTGCATAAATGTGTGCATTGTCTGTATTTCCAAGACAAGTTCTCTTATGCTAATACTATAGCAGAAGGTAGACTTATGGAGAGATGTTTTATAAGAAAAGAATTCAAGGATTCTAAGAAATGCTACTCTAGTGTGTATTTTCTAGCTCTTTTAACCACATCTGCTCTCTTTTTAAGATTGCAAAGAAAAATTTAAAGAAAGCACCACTTCAAAACAAAAAATATAAAACCAATAAAAATGGTAATTTTGTCTATGAAGTTGGAAGAAGTGGTTATGTTTTAAACACCAATGTAACCCAGCAAGGCCTCAAACCACCAAGAGCCAGTAAACAAATAAACCACATAATTTAAGGTTTTAAAAAGGAGCAACACATTGTCAGGTGAGTCCTATGTTCTGACTTCCAAGCATGTTCAATAGAGCGAGTAGGAGTTGCCATTATTTTCTGTGTAGCTCTCCTCTGCTGGGTTAGAACAGATTATTTTATCATGCTAGAGCTGGCCTTTACTTTTGAGAGATTTTAAGAAGGTGTTTGGTATTTACTAACATATTCCTGTGACAATTTGTCATTCTAATTAGTTAAATTATCTATGGGTTTGTTTTATTCATAATGATGACTATGGTCATAGCTAAAATACCACTAGGTTTCTTAAAGGTTCCTCTAATAAGCATTGAACCCCAAAGAATTTTCTAATAAAAGCCCTTATCAATCAGAAATGTAATAACTCAGAATCTCTTTCCTAAAACATTAACCGAGGTTTTACTGAATCACATCGACGAGAAGGACCAGTTTGGTCTGTGAATGTCAGGCTGCATAAGCACCTTGGGATTGCAGACCCTATTGGGTTTGAACAGTAATATACTGTGTAACTGGCAGATAAGGATACAAATGGTGCTTTAAAAATATATCGCTTTGGAAACTGAAATTGGGGTACGTGAAATTCCACTCTTTGTGAAATCAGTTCTCAAAACTAATTGCATTATTCCTATAGTCTAGTTTCTGCAAACTTATCGCCAACTCCTCTGGAGACTATAAACCAGGCTGAAAAAATGCTCTGAGGTGAATCAACCCTGTGCGGTTGATGACTAAAAGCGGGAACTCATCCTGAAGGTGACAGAAACAGGAGTAAGAGTGCTGGGAATCCTTTGCTGTCCTGGCCAGCCTTGGTTAAGGAGAGCTGTAGAGGATGTGCGATGCTGTGGAGGGAGGAAAACGTTAGTCAGATTCTTGCTTAGAATAACTCAGTAGTGCCCTAGTATACTAAGGAAGGCTTCAGATGAGAAAAAACTCTGGGTTTGTTTAGACTCCTTTTCAGATGGGTATGGCAGGTACACTTGAAATGCAGGGATATCTTCTAATGCAGATTTTTAAATTGTCGGGTGTGGCCCAATTCATAAGAGTAGTTTACCACAAATCCTTTTTCTTCTGATATAACATGCTTTTGTTTCTTTTCCTCTTAAGATGTTAATTTATCATGCAAAGATTTTTTTTCATTAAGTGCATTAATGCATTTGTTTGTACAGGAAATTTCAAATAAAAAGGACTCCCCAATAGTTTCCAAACACAAATTCTTAGCAAATTACATGCCAAGATGATAGCATCCATTCCACATGGGGAAAAGACAAATTCAGCCATTATCTTGGGATTTTAACCGGGGTTCCAGCTTTCAAGGTGTACAGCGGCTTTGCCTTTGATACGCCTCCGTACGATAACTTCAGATGGACTATAATGGAACATTTTGTAGAAGAAACTGGTTTCTAGCAGTTGAATAGTGATGCTGGGAATAAATTTGGTTTCCCTGAATAATGGATTCTCAAAGCAGTCACAACTTCTTTTGATGGTTAGAACTGGTACCACTTCTTGTCCTTGTATTTCAGCATTAACTGGAAAGAGAAAAACAGCAATCTAAAGATGTCATCTTTAAAACGCTACTCAGCAAATCAATACTGAGTTAATCATGGAAATTTAGTCAAGTCTCAGAATGTAATAGAACTGCATGACCTCTTACTTTGTGGACAGGCTCAAAATCAAATACTTAAGCTGTGCACACTCAGCGGATGGGAAACGATGTTTAATGACAGACGAGATGAAAGATATGAATTCTAGCCTCTACTGACCCTCACCCATTTTGGGGAACTCATAAAATCTCTCTGTGCACCTGCCAAGCAGGTGATACAAAATACAGACCTAATGTATCAGAATGGATCAATATGCTATGCCCCAAATTAAAAGAGTCTCAACTTAATGTAGATTTCTTTTTATCTCTCTGAGTAGAAGGCTATAGTACTTCAGGTCACGTGGTGCCTCTGCCTAGGCTTCCTTCTACAGGACTCGGATGTTTCCAGTGGCTGCATTGTGAAGACGCCTGCATTTACGTGGGCAATTTACCTCATGTGCATGCTTGGAAAACGCTTCTGCACTGGTCATCATGCCTGCAGTCTTCTCTTCCAGCTCACCCAGCCTCTGTCCTCTCTCATCAAGTGCAATTCGGGCTCGGGTCAGCTCTCCCATCACCCCTCCAGCCGCGCCTTTCATCCCTTCTATACTACCTGGTCCAGGAATGTGCTGTGCAAGGCTGCGGGATGCTTTCCCCGCTGTAGCTTCCCCAACTGAGAATTTAAGCCATGGAAAATTAAAACATGTCAGTAATACATATTCAAGTTGGCCTCCAAGCAAAAAAGTACTTTCATAAATTTCTATTACTATCATAATTTTCACTCAAAGGGTATCTTGTCACATATATGTGTATGTGTTAAAGATATAAGCACTTAAGAAAAATTCCTAAGGGAGAAACTGGGACATATTGTTATCATATGTCTGTGTGTATGTGGTGTGTATATGAGACTGAACTTTCAATGTATGTATGTGTTCATGTGTTTGTGTGTATATGCACATGTGTGATCCTGTATGTGGAATTCAGAGGTTAACCTCAGGTGCTGCCCACCTTCATTTTTTTCCTAAAAATTTGATTGAATGATTATGACACACACATGTGCACACACATGTGTGTAACATGAGGGGCATGTTTGTTGGGGTTTCTGTCCTGCCTGGTACCCAACAGCCGGCAAGCCCCAAAGAAAACCACACAGAGATCTCTATAAGTTATAAAACTGATTGGCCCATTAGCTCAGGCTTCTTACTAGTTCTTATAAGTTATATTAACCCATTATTCTTATCTATGTTAGCCGCATGGCTCAGTACCTTTTTCANACAGAGATCTCTATAAGTTATAAAACTGATTGGCCCATTAGCTCAGGCTTCTTACTAGTTCTTATAAGTTATATTAACCCATTATTCTTATCTATGTTAGCCGCATGGCTCAGTACCTTTTTCAGTGGGCAGGTAACATCCTGCTTTCTCGGTGGTCTGTGCAGGAGGGGGAGGAATCAACTTCCTCCTCCCAGAATTTTCCTGTTCTCATTGCATCATTTCTACTTCCTGTCTGGCCAATCAGCGTTTATTTAAAACATGATTGACAAAATACAGACAATTCTCCCACACCACATGTGTGCATGTGTGGGTGCATTATGGGGCTTAGTTCATGTCATGAACTCAAATTATTAGGTTTGGTGGCATGTGCCTCCACTTGCTGAGCCATCTTGCTGGTCACATCTTGTTTTTTGAGACAGGTCTGTTACTCAGCCTGGCATTCACTGAGTCAGAAATTTAGTGAATGTTTTCAGGATGTCACATTGGAAAAGAACCTAGACTTTAGAAAATAAAAGCCTCATTGAGATCTAGTTCACATTCCATAAAAGCAACCCTTAGTAAAACATATAATTAACTCACTGGTTTTTAGTGTCCCATAAAGTTGTATAACTCTAACTACTGTCTGATTGTAGATTATTTTCAATTTGCAAAAGAAGCCCCAAACTCATGAGCAATCACTCCCCATTATCTCTTTACCCCAGCCTCAGTCACCCACTGATTAATTTTTAGTACCCATGAGTTTGCCTATTCTGGACAACTTATATGAATGGAATCATAATATGTGGCCCCTTCTCTGGTCTGGCCTTTCTGATATTTGTGGAGTTCTATGTTGCCAAATATTAAACTATAGGGTGGTACCTGTGTCGTTTTGCACAGTTATAAATTCAAGACAAAGGGAGTTTTAATATGCAAAACTAAATGGAGGTGGCACTTTCTGAAATTTTATTCTTGTCTGTCCTCTGAAAATGTTTGTGTCTCCTATTGCTTTTTGATTACTTTTCATCAGAGTTTCACTGGTAGATTTTCAAACTAGTTTTTTTTTCCTTATGGCATCAATACACTTGGCATATGAATGAAGAAGAATCCATTTTCTAGCAGTGGTAATAGGAAAGCAGATTAAAATGATTTTTCAGAATTAAAAAGACATACTGTCAACTGCTCATGAAACTAGTGCCTATCTATAACTGGGATACTTTTCAGCTTGCTCATTACTTATTTGAAATATATATATTGAAATACACACAAATACAATTGTATATTATATATTGCATATATAATACATGCATATTGAAATACATATATGTACATAATTTGTGGTTAATTCTTTTATAATATAGTAACCAATTTCATTCATGTTTACTAAACAATAATTTTCAAAATATGAGAAAAATAATATTAAAACTAATATAGAAATAAAGGCACCTTGGTCTAGAATTTGTGATACACACACACACACACACACACACACAGAGGTTTTCTAGTCTGTGATGGGTTTTTATAAAAAGAAATTTACTCACAGAGCTCCTCTCTGTCAAATGTCTGTCCACTTCCACCAAACAGCCCCTTGAGAAAGCCTCTATTTTGAGCTTCTGGTGTCTCTATGGGAGTAAACAAATCGCCTAACATGTCCTGTACCAATTAAGAAGAGAGTATTAGAGCAACTAAGATGAAATTAATAGATGGAAAAGTAACATTGTGATATGTTACAATACATCACAAAGACAGCCTTTCCATGTCTTTGCTATGTGGTTGTTGCTTGGTACACAGTTCTGACCTTATCTCCTCAGAGACCACAAGTAAAGAGAAAAACAAAACTTTAGACAGTCCAGCCATGAGCTGCATGGAACAGACCCTGGGAAATCACCTAATGCCACTACCAAGTCTCTGGGGCAAGGAGGGAGCAGACTCTGCACTCAACCACTTTGCTGAGAATAGTAGAAGATCCAGCACAACTCTTATCTCCAAACACCAAGTCCACTGATTAAGACAAGACCCAGAGAACCACAGAACCATGTGGGCATCATGTGTTCACTGACATGAACTGAAACTCACTGGAGATACTCATGCTAAGACTGTGAACCCTGGCAGACAGGCAGCACTTCCCTAATAAGATGAGAACAGACAGCTGGGACTGTAAATAAAACACAGGCATGGCTGCATCAGGGTCTCTGACATTGAAATCCACACAGGATATATATGAGCATCCAGCACATTAAGAAGACAGTAGCTGGCCAGCTGGAAATTATTCTAAGGGATATCCCATCTTGAAGTCTAGGGGTGCCATTTATTTTTATTTTGTTTGAATTCATCCAGGAACTTATTTTCCCCTCTGTTTTAATTGAAAATTCTTAGAAATCATTCTTTTGAACTCTTTGTCTGGGATTTCACTGAACACATCACACTCCTGAGGAATCCTCTTAAAGGAGGACTGGCCCCTGTTGTCACCTGGGCAGACATTCAACCCAGCAGGGAACCTGCTTGAACTGCATTGGGGCGCTGCTGGTTGGCAAATCTGCTTTAACAGATCTGAGCTAGGCACACAGGCATCTGCTCTCCCAGCAGCAGGGTTATATCCATAAGACAACTTAAGGAGAGGAGGAAAGCAAGATCCATTCCAGTACAGAAGAGAGACTGACTGATACTGTAATACAGTTTCTAGTTTGCATTGTCTCGTTGTTAAAGACTTCACTCTTGCATATTTCTTAATGGCTTTACTTAATTTGTATATTCCTTACATTTTATAATTATTCTACTTTTTCACCTATTCCATTTAGTTCTCTGTACTATTTCTCTTATTTAAAACTCATATACTTTCCCTCAATCCTATTTAATTTTCTCTTTCCTCAGTCCCTCTTCATGACTTATTAGTGATAATTTTCTACAGATTTAATAATCTTTAAACTCCATTTATTCTACTAACCTATGGACATAATGCTAAATAGAGGAAAAACTCAAAGCATTTTCACTAAAATCAGGAAAGAGATGCTGAATTCTTTACTCTTTCTCTAGGTAGTGCTTGAAGTATTAGTAAAAACAACATGAGAATAATTGAAAAAACAATCAACAACCAAGTACAATGGACTAGTAAAGGAAGAATTTAAATCATTCCCATTTTCAATATTATGTTCCTATATACAGGAGACCTAAATCTAAATTTTCTACCAGAAAACTTTTAGAAATAATAAACCTTTATAGTCAACTAGCAAGATAAAAAATAAAGACACAAAACTTAATAGCTTTCTTAAATGTCAATAATAAAAATGCTAAGAAAGAAGCACAAAAGACACCAGCCAAAGCAATTCTGAGCAAGAGGAACAATACTGGTGGTATCACTGTCCCTGATTTCTGCTACAGTATAGAGCCATAGGAACACAACCAGAATTCCACTAGCATAAGAACAGACATGCAGATCAGGGTAACAGAACAGAGGGCCAGAAATAAATCCATCCAGCTACACTGATGTGACTTTTTACAAAGAGTGCAAAAACATTTTGGAGAAGAGATAATTTCTTCAGCAAATGGTGCTGGGAATACTGGACAGCTTCTTATAGAAAAATGAAAATAGATCCATGTCTCTCACCCTGATTAAAATCAATTAAAATTGGTTAAATCTTAATGTGAGACCTGGAACTTTGAAATTCTTATGAGAAAACATTTCAAATTATAGTCATATGTAAGGACTTTCTGAAAAGAATGGAAATAATTAAAGAAGTAAAATCAAGAATTTTCAAATGAGATTATGAGTAAGTAGACTATAGAATGGGAAACATATTTGCTAATTTATAGCAGACAAAAGATTAATATGTAAAATGTATAAGTAATTAAAACCCAAACAAACCAAAATACCAGAAAACCAAACAATTCAGTTAACAAATGGGTTAACAAAATAAACACAGTAATCAAATGATGGGACAAATGCCCAGTAATCATATGGAAAAATAATCAATATGCTTAGTCATTAGGGAATGCAAATTAAAACTATATCAAGATGACATGTCACCCAAGTGAGAATGGCAACCATCAGGAAAATAAATAACCAACTCTGGCAAGGATGAGATAAAAAGGGATCTTGTATACTGTTATATATGAGAATTCAAATTAGTCTGTCTGCTATGGAAATCAGCATGCTCATGAAGATTCCTCAAAAAAAAAAAAACAACAGAACATAGGACGCAGTTATAGTATGATCCAAAGGACTTTAACATACCACAGTGATACTAGTACAATTTAGTTATTTTTTTACAGCAGTATTTGTAACAGGCAAGTTAAAGAATAAGTGTTGGTGTCCATTAATAGAAGAATAGATAGAAGAAAATGTGGTATGTTCACAAGTTGACTTTTAGTCAGTCATAAAGAATAAAATAATTGGGGTTGGAAATGGGTTAGCAGCTAAGAACACTGGCTGCTCTTTAAGAGGACCCTGGTTTGACTGCTAGTTCCTCAGAGCTGTGTACAGGTGGTTCAGATGACATGACATGGTTTCCTGGCCTCCATAGGCACCAGGCACACACATGATGTACAGATAAAGATGCAGGCAAAATATCCACACACATGAAATAACAATAAATAAACCTTAAAAAATTAAAAAAGAATGAAATTCTGTTTTCAGGAAAATTGATACAACTGGCGATTAGTATGTTAAGTGAAAAAAATCAGATTAAGAACAACAAATAATACTTGTCCTTTTCCATTTGTAGGTCCTGTATCTTACATAAATATATAAAATTGCACATGCACACAATACACACTCCATGTATGTAAAACCTAGACTCTCGGAGAAACAGAATAATAGGAAGGGGGGAATGTATGCAAGAGTGAATCCAATCAAAGTACACTGCACTTGCATAAACCTGTCGTTATGAAAACCAACTGTATGTACAATAAACCTATACAACTGTGATTAAAACAAAGCTCCCTAGAATAAAATAAATACATTTCAGTTCACCTACTACTGTAAATGATCATAATTATCATTCATCATAATCATGATCCTCTTATTACTTCTGTGTATACCTAGAACCATACTAGAAGTTGGTAGGATTACATTGAAAAATATATATTCAAAACATCTTCTAGGAAAGGTGTATTTATTATCTGGCCATATGACACTTTATAGATGTCTCATTATTTACCTCACTTAACACTCACATCTATTTATTTATTTAATATTTTATTTTTATTGTTTTTAATTATTTTTATATTCTAAAAATAAATTTATTTATTTACTTTACATCCTGGCTACAATTTCCCCATACTCCTCTCCTCCTATATCCTTTCCCCAAATCCCACATATATTTATATTTATGAAGGAACTTTACCTACCTGAATATTATCACACATTTCTTGGCTATATGTTAACCGTTGAATTTCAGTAGGAGAGACAAGGTATAATGCTTGGCCTTCATTAGTAAAACAAAATGTCCGTGCTATCCTCATGTCTGTCAGTGGCAAATAATTTACATCCAACATTGGGCGAAGGCTAGGTAAGCTGAATAGAAAAGCAGTTAGTAAATCTACATCTCATATTTTCTTTGACATAAATATTTACTTTAATAAAAATAATATTTAATAAATATTTACTTTAATAATAAAATCATCATTTTATGCTTTTTCTTTATAGCATCTTTAAAGATTAGTAATAAGTAGACTTTCATATATAATCACATGTGCACACACAAATTTGAGCACAGTTCTATCTTTGCCCATACAAATGTTTTGCAAGTGTCCCTAGAGGATTAATGTAGAGGCCTATGGTCTTTTTAAGCACAACTCCTTAGTATTTGATTTTATCTGCAAACAGACATGTGTGGGGTCAGTCCAGTGTGCCTGGACATAGATCTCCATCCCTTAGTCCCTCTTCCTGTCTCTTAGGGAATCTGTAACTAAACATGGCCAAAGCTTAAGGAATGAGTTGTAATAAGTAACAGATTAGCATCTAGACATAGGAAAGACTACATCTGTAGTTACTTCCTAACCTAATCCTGCAGCTATAATTTTGATAAGATAGCCCTAGAAATGTCCTTTTGAATAATGTACTAGAAGCTAATTTATAATCCACTATTAAAAAGCAACTCCACAGTTTTTCCATCATTCCTTGAAGTCATGGGCAGAGAGAACTTCTCTGGTTTAATCCCCAGACTTGGGAACTATGCTAATTCTTCATGTACAGTGGTTTTAATTTATCCTAGAATACAGATAGTGTCCCAGAAGGTACCATTTTTCTTTTAAAAAATATTTTGTAACTACATTCTGAGACCCCAAATTTTACTAAATAATATGGAGACTGAAATCTAATTGGAATAAGCATTTATTGATGTTCCAGCACCATGCTGCCTGATAGTTTTTCCACCAACTAGTCACATGACTAGTTTTAATTGAACAAATAGGCGATCCTTGGATAGTCACTGAGGTCTGCTGAAAGTGTGACCTGCACACTGGATTTCAAAGACTTAGTAGTCAAAACTATCTGAAATATGAACGATATATAATGGCTTGAGTAACAAACAAGCTGAGAGGAGAGAAAGGACATCACACACACTTATAAATACACATCCCGTGTAATTTAATTGATCTCACACACACACACACACACACACACACACACCCATAAATGCACATCACCCACAACTGAAGCAAGTCTATGGGTTAAATCATTTACAAACAGGATGGAGTGGTCTTTATTGTAAATCTCTGAAAATGTTTGAAAAAGAATCAGAAATCTATGAGAATAAGGAAGCCATGATTGCCTTTTCCCCAAAAGTTTCTCCCTCACTAATTATAGATCTCTTCATGTTAGAAATAATGAAACAAAATACCATGAAAATCTGGTCTTACTCTTGAGCGACTTTTCTACTTCTTTCTATTTACTCAACATTTTCTGAAAGAGTAAGCTTTGGTGGGCTAAGGGACGAGACAGTAAAGGTTTCAGGCTTGGGTCTGCAGCAGCTCCTTCACAGTTGTTCAGTTCTCTTTGTAGTGCAAAAGTAGCCATTGCTGGAATATGAATGATGGGCGTGACTGTACCACAAGATGTGCTCTTTTCAAACACTTGATTTCATATAATTCCCATCAACTGTATTCTCTGGCTTTTTAGATCATTTAAATCTTGGCTTGCAGGCTGTACAAAATCAGACTGATTTGTCATCATTTTCCAACTTCGTGCTGCACTACTCTCTATTTTTGCCCCCTGAAAGCTAGCTCCCAGCATCACCATGCTCCTAACACTCGCTACGGGTTTCACACACCCAGTCTGGCCTCCAATTTACTATGCAGCAGAGGAATTACCTTGAATTTTGGAACCTCCTTCCTTCACTGCTGGAATTCTAAGCATGCTTCAACATGACCAGTTTACAGTTCTGTTCCTGGTGTGCTAATTCTTAGACTTTTCTGCTATATGTGCTACCTCTTGACCACCTCTTTTAGTGTGATACTCTCCTTTTTATTACAGAAGGTTGTGCTGTTCAGGGCCTTTTTTTTTTTTATTTCTCTTCTGACTTCATAACCTCCTTCTTTGGAGTTTCTCTCCTCCAGTACATAAATGTAGAGACTGGTCCCAAGCTTCTATCTCTGGTACAGTCTATTTTTCATTTCTTTATGTAGGATCTCTTAATGGCTTTGTTTGCTATTATCAGTTTTTCTACATGATGCTCAAACCTGCATTTTCCCAAGAGACCAGACCTTAAATTGCTGTTAAGCATCTGCTGGATGACTTGGAAGCAACTTAAAAGTCAAACTTATTTTTAATCCATTCTCAAACTCCTTATTCTCAGTGTTTTCAGCTTCCTCTCACTTTCTTACCTGCTAATAGCATTACTGTAATACAAATTTCCCTAAATCCTGGGAGTTAGTTATCTTCTTTACCTTGTATAACAAATCAGCTTTGCATGCAGCAAGTTTCCCTCTTCCTTCAGCCCTGCTCCCTCCTTGCTTTGTAGATAACTTTCATTGCAGTACAAGAGTCCTTGAGTATTTTCTAGTGCACATCCAGAGAAGGCCAACTACCTGCTTTAAAGTCCCATTTCTTACAAATTTAGTTCATCACTCATGGTCCTCAAACATGTATGTCAACCTGCCTCTCCAAGTTACTTTTTTCTATTATACATTTAGTGATTCAATGCTTTTAAACTTTGGGGACTTAGTTTGTCAAAAGAAAATTCAACTTATATATCCTCTACTGGCAATTCCATTTTTTATTTTCTAATTATTTGTATATTTTCATATGTTGCTAATTTTATCTCCTTTTAAATGTTGTGGAACAAGGTGAGATATTGACAAGAATGAAGGTCACTTCTATAGTATGTTGAATAAATTTCATTTTCTTGTAGCTTATTCATCCAATGACCAACCACAGCATTGCTGAATCCATAAACTCATCAGGTAATATTTTATGCTTCACAAGTTTTATATGATTTCATTGAGTAAAATAAACTCTCTAAGCTTATATCTTATTTTTATTGTGTCTCATGGCTTTTAGTTTACCGGTGAGTGTTGACTTCACTTTTTCCTATGCTTTATGTCTTCAAACAAATTATTTTACTTTAATTTCTAATATGTAAAATGAAAGATGAAAATAATACTTGTCAATGTCCTTAAAAAGCTTTGAGAATCAAGTGAAATTCTCAGTGTAAATTTCTTATATAGTAGTGAAAGCAACATAATTTTGCTTCCATATAGCTTCTGAATCCAGTGATTAACATATTCCCAATACCTGCTTGTTAAATTGATGCATGAATGGTTGGGAATCATTCTTTCCTTGGATTCTTTGATGTCAACTATATAATATATATTTATATACATTATGTCAANTATATATATATTATATTATATTATTGGCAAAACCAAAACCAGAACCAGCTCTCTCTACACCCAAGCCACAAACCTTTCTTCACATTGTTGAACAACGAACATTCACAAACACAATGAGCATCTATCAGGTTACTTCTCTTCAACAGTATGAATATACTTCCCGTCATTATTTCTTGCTAGCATTGTTATAACTATCAGCTAACAATAAATATGTCAAGTACCTCATTATCATGATATGCCCGTTTGCGCAAAAGCAGGCCAAGCAGGCACTGTTACACATGACCACCACCTCTGCTTGCAGTATGAAAGAGGCCTCTGTGATGTTGTGAACATAAAGGCAGGTCTGAGACGGCAGTGAGAAGACTTTGGCTTGTTTCTCTGAGCAGATTATTGCATACTGATGGTCGCCTGTTTCTTGGGATGCACTGGAGTAGTTCATAACCAATTTTCGCTTCCACGTTTTCTCATTTTCATCTGCATTGTTCGGATCCCTCCATACTTCATATGGAGGCTGCATTAAGCTGCCAGTTCTGTCCATGCAGGAAAATGTTAGCACAGCTCCTTTCAGTGAGAGGAGTGTACCTATAAAACAAATCGTATCACTCCCATGTGAGAGCCCTTCTAAAGCAGCTGTCTCTTATTCACTGATGGGCAGTAAACATCTCATGCCATGACATTTTACAGGAATAGGCTTGTAATTTGTAATATACAAAACCAGCATGTTTGTTTGTTAATCTGCTGTAACAACTTGTGCTAAAAAATGTAGGTCTAAATTTAGTTTAAACTATCTATTGTTTGCCAAACTTGTTCACTATATTACTGAGAAAACAGGTCTGGAATGATGATCACACTAGGGACAGGCCATACAGCTTGGACTGCAGCCTTGGTCACAGCTACTATTAAGCCTGAATTAGACTCAGGTTTCCTGATTTGAAACCCAATATTCTTTTTTTTTAATTCAAAATGTCTTTTATTATCTTTTTGTTTAACATGTGTTTAACTGAAATAGAATTATGTCTCTTTCCCCATCCCTTTCCTTCCTCCAGCACTTACAGCGAACCCCTCCCCTCTTTCCCACTTCTAGACCAAGCACCACAGGCAGCTATGCTGAGAGACGAATTCTCCTCTCCCATGGATGAGCCCCTTACTGGTTGTTCAATTCAGAGTGGTCACCTCTGAAAACATATACACAGGATTTTTTTCATTATGCTATATAGTTCCATTAAAACCCATAAAAGTTTAAAAGGCAAATTTTTAGTATGTGTATAACTTTATTTTTTCAAGTGAGTTAAACTATTAAAAAAGTGTACTACATAATAAATAAAAATGTAAAAACAAACAAATAAAAAAGTGTACTACCTGTTTCCAATTTCCTTTTTGATGCTTGTTTGCTAGAAAATGCCTTTTAATTTTTCTGAAATTAAGCCCTCAAGAAATATGTGATCTCAGCATTCACAGTTACTCCATGCCAATTTTGTACTTGATCTTTGATCTTAGCTAAAAGGTCAAAAAGTGATTTCAACTAACTTTCTTTCTTCCTTCCTTCCTTCCTTCCTTCCTTCCTTCCTTCCTTCCTTCCTTCTTGTTTTCTTTCTTTCTTTTTTCCAGACAGGATTCTTCTGTGCAGCCTTGGCTGCTCTTGAACTCACTCTGTAGACCAGATTGGCCTCAAACTTAAGCTCAACCTCCCTCTGCCTTTGAGTGCTGAGATTAAAGACATGCGCCACCACGCCTGGAGCGATGTCACTTTTAAGGGTGTGACAAAGAATTTCTGCTGTGAATACCAATGGTTAATAAAGAAGCTGCTTTGGGCCTATAAACAGGGCAGAATAGAGCTAGGTGGGGAAAACTAAACTGAATGCTGGGAAAAAGAAGGCAGAGTCAGCAAGAAGCCATGTAGCCAATGCCCGGGACAGATGCCTGCACTGGATCTGCCAGCTGAAACTTTGCCAGTAGGCAATAACCTCATGGTGATGCACAGATTAATAGAAATGGGTTAACCAAAAATATAAAAGCTATGTAGCAATACACTTAGGTGATTGGCCAAACAGTGATTTAAATAATATAGTTTCTGTGTGATTATTTCAGGGCTGAGCAGCCGGGAATGAACTAACAGCCTTCCTACTATAAATAACTACTAGTTATTTAAAAAAAATAACTAGGGATAGAATCAGAACTTGTGGAACTCAAAACTTTATCACTTTTGGCCTCTAATAAAATAATTTAAAAGTTTTGTCTTTTTAAAATAACTACTTTCAACTCTTAGTCAAGTTTATGTATCTTGATTCAGAAAAAGGATTATTCACCTGTTTTTCCCATGGTATGGCAAATAACTATCTATATGTAATTATGTTACATAGTATAATTAACATATGCTAATAATATATCAAAAGAGAAAAGTATTCCATTTGTTTGTCCATTTATTGACTGAATTATTTACTTTTGGTATTATTTTTAGCTCTTTATGTATTTTAGTTATTAGCTCCTTGTTGAATAGCTAGCAAAAATTTCCTCCCATTCATTGTTTCTTCTATTCTTTATTTTGCTGTGAAGAACCCTTTTAACTTGATACAATCCAATTTGTCAATTTTCCCCATTTTTATTGATCATTTGGGTTCTACTTGGAGAATCATTGCCCGTAATTAAATCCTGAAGTTTTTTTTTTTCTCCTATGTCTTTTTAAAAGTAGTTTCAAAGTTTCAGGTTCTGTTAAGGTCTTTGATTCCATGCAATCTAGTTTAACATGATTTTAGGTTAGGTTGCCTAATCTTTGCATCTCTGATTAATTTCCTTAGGGATAATTTCTTAGGTTTTGTGGATTTTTAAAACAGGATTTAGCCAGGCCAGTTTACTGACTCAGGATTGGGAGGTCAGCTACAGCTTGTAGTTTCTAATACAGCAATTTAACATAACAATATTAGAATTGAGAAAGAAACACAACATAATCAATTACAAAGTATAGTGAGCAGGGATTTAAGAAACTCAGCCTTAAATCTATTCCTCTCTCTAGCTTGTTTGAAGCATGCTATTCATCCTCTCTGGACTTCATTTTATTAATTGTTAATAAGGAAACTGCAATATATTAATACACAATCAGGACATGCAATAGTCCATTTGTTAGATTAGCATCACACAAGGACTTGCTCAAAGTACAAACCCTCAGACTATCTTAGACCTACTGAAGCAGAGAGTCTGGGGTGTAGTCCTTCGATCCCTATCACAGCAATACCTTTAAATGATTCTGATACAAACAAAAGTGAAGTATGGAAAGAGACATAGCATGTATGTGCTTCCCAGCTCTCCAATTCAATGATTAAATGTACTTCAAACTTCCATATTACTGATAAGAATTTGTTGCTAAGACTAGCAAGGCTATCTATGTGAAAACATTCCTTAAAAAAAGGAAAGTGGGATTTTATTTTTAATAGTATCCCTTTTAGTTAGTGATCCAACCCCTTACTAGCTCTGGGTCTGTTCAGACTTTCTACTGACTCAAGATTTGGTGCACTGTGTATTTCCAGTGTTGTACTCATTTCCTGTAGGTTGTCTGGTTGTTAGAATACCAGGATAACACCACCATGATGAGGTACAACTTCATATCTATTAGGATAACCATTTTAAAATCATCAAAAGATAACAATGACGGCATTATGTGGAGAAACTAAAACATACATTGTTGGTATATCCACACATGCATAATAGTGAGAGGGACATGTGTCAGAACACAGTCCAAGAACGGAGTAGTGTGAGGAGAATTCTGAGTGCTTGTGAGAAAATGCCAGGAAAACAAGACAAGAGTTTTGTGATCTCAGTTTCTACAAAAACATGGAATTTGTTCTCAGTGTGTGCTTTATTTGCCTCTCCTGAGCATAGCACATAGGAATGAGTTTACTTCTGATTATTTATTCCAACTGGCTATTGTTATTTATTTGTAGGCCTTTATGGAAAAACATGTTTTTGCCACATTTGATTTGTCCTTGTGGTTATATACAGCTTGAACTCATGAGAACTTTATGCAGGGGACCGTTCTTAACCCTCAGGGTATAAAGTGTCTGATACTCTGAATAAAGTGAGCTATTGCATGAGACTTGAGTCTGATTTATTTTTAGGCTTCATTCTCCTATCTTCGAAGTAAGAGCTCTCTAGTGACTTGGTTGTTCTGCTTTTCTGATATTCAGGTTGAACCCCAATATCTGTTTCTGGGTTTTCATTATTTTTGCTACTTTTGGCAACATGGGCCTTGAACCTACAACCCTGAGATTAAGAGTCTCATGCTCTACTGCCCCATGTTGGGTGCCAAATTTAGCATAATTAATAAAAACCCAGAAACAGATATTGGGGTTCAACCTGAATGCCAGAAAAGCAAAACAGCCAGTCACTGGCTATTACCTCTACTTCAGTCTGAAATAGTGATCCTGCCTCCAGGAATCTCAGAATAAGACAATTTTTGATAGCTGTCTCCTCCCATCTTATGTTCTTCTCTAGGGGTGGGATTAAAGGCATGCATCACTACTGCCCAGTTTCTATGACAAACTAGTGTGGCTACTGGGATTAAAGGTGTGTCACCACTGCCTGGTCTGTAAGGCTGACCAGTGGGGGTATTCTTCTCTCTGATCTTCAGGGAAACTTTATTTATTAAAATAGAAACGAAATAGCACTACAATCCAAGGTTCCACTGCCATTTAGAGCAGTAAATAGACATGAACAGGTATGGAGATTAAAAAAAAAAAACAACTAAAAATGAAACTAACATATAATCAAGCAATATAGCTCTGGGGTTGTAACCCAAGGCCATGAAGATACACGTACTCCTATGCAGTGCTACTCACAATAGTGAAGATGTGGAAACAACTTAAGTCTCCAGCAGACAAATGGGTTACAAAGAGTGATATATAGATGTGTGGTGGTATATTATTGTATTTTGATAAACAAATCTTTCCTGAAGACCAGAGACAAAGTTGAAGCCGCTAGAGGTCAGGCAATGGTGACACACATATTTAATCCCAGGATTTGGGAGACAGAGTCAGATGGATCTCTGTGAGTTCAAGGCCACCCTGGGCTACACAAGGTCAATGCAAAAACAGATCACACCTTTAATCCAAGTCCTAGGGAGTCACACACCTTTAACCCTAGCACTAGAGGGAATATAAAATGGGAGGAGAGAGAGGCTTAGTCTGTTTACCTGCAGTTGCCCAGTTTTGGTAGAGATTAAGACCTCTCTAGTGGCTTGACTATTTTGCATTCATGGTTTTTAGGTTGATCCCTAATTTATGTTTCTGGGTTTTTTATTATTTGTGCTACATATATGCAATTGCAACATCGTTTAATCTTAAAAGAGAGCGACTCTCTAGTATTAAAAGACATTGATGGTATTACATTTAGTGAAATAAGCCAGGCACAAATGGGTAAATTCTACGTGATTTTACTAATATGAGGCATTCAAAACAGTTAAATTCATATGTGCTAAGAATAAACTGATGGTATCTATGAATGGGAGAAAAGGTAAATAGGACTTGCTAATAAATTAGTATAGCATTTAAATTATGTAAGGTAAGTTATAGAGATGTGCTGTGCAGTACTGTATTATAGGTAATAATACCATGGGGGTTTTAGAATTGAATGGGGTGTAGAACAGAGAATGAATATGGAAATAGATGAGGAACAGAACAATAATCGCAGAGTCAGTCAGCGGACTGTGAGGAGGTAAAGCAGTCTCCAATCTCAGTTTGATCTTTTTGTCATCTTTCCTCCTTAAGAAATTCCACACCCTCTTCTCTGTTTACTGCTAGAAAGCTGGCTTCCAGTTATTCTTTTTTTTATTTTAATGGTTAATTATGAAACAAACATGAATCTAGCACCATAGTTTTCTCCTTTTTAATTAATGAATTTTAAAGAGCAGTATCATGTTTACAGAAAATAGATCAGATCGTATACAGCACCCATATATCTCTTCCTTCACTTCTCTTACCATTAATAGCTGTATTAGTAGGCTGTATTTGTTAAGCACTTGGGGCTGAGTTGTTATCTGAGTACTTTTATTCCCCAAATTGTGCTGAGCTAAAGTAAAATTATGGCTAAATGTAAATAAAATAATGCTAAAGTAAAACAGTAAGGGCAAACTCCAGAAGTCCTAGTCCAGAACCAGTTACAATAAAACCAGGCCATGTTTCATTATTAGTGCATCCCGTTTGTTTTTCCCCTTCCTGCTATAGAACCTGCAGGGGAACCCCCACAGAATTCCTGGCACATATTGGATGTCCAATATAGATAATCATTCAGTTAAAGAATAGATTTGAATTGGTGATTCATTCTGACCTCGCTGATCTGACTCTAACTTCAGCAGAATAAAAAAGAATTCATATTTCCTTACAATTAGGAATGCTTTAAAAGTATTTTTCTCTATGCCATATTGGCTCAAAATAAAGTGTTTGTTTTTAGTAGTTTAGAGACAAGGGGTTTCTAAATTTGTCACACTCATAGAGCTGACTATTCTGCCTGCCCCTATCTATGTATCACAAGTTAATACAAAACCCAGCTCTCTCTAACCTGTCATGCTATATGGACTGTTTAAAAAATCTCTTATCCTATGTATTCATAAAAAATTTAGCTTAATATACCTAAAATATTTATTATATTTATGAAAGAAGGAGTAAAACTAGTGATTAGAATCTGTTAAAAGTATTCAAAGGAATGTCAAGGGAAATAACACAGACTTTCAAAAAAAGAAACAAAAGTGATAATTCAGGGAGAGTAGAACATGTTACTAAGTTGAATTCTTGAGAATCTATCATGAAAAGGCAAGGGAGACTTCAAATATTCACCTTAGGTGAGATTTTTTTCTACTTCAATTATTCTGATTTCAAGAATGATGTAAAAATACTTGTAGGTTCTGGCCTGACATAGAACTTTGGAAAAATGCCAAGTTATTAAAAATAAATTGAACTTGTTCCTTAATGTTTATCTCAGCACTTTAAGGAGCTTATTTCTGAAAGCAGAGTTTAGATTGACCTTTTTGGATTCCATTCATAGAAACAACTTAACTGTACTCTGACCCTGAGAACTGGTAAATGACAGTGTGGTGTTGGAAGAGTATATGAAGATCTCGATAGTCCATATTACATATGAAGCTTGTACTCCTCACCTTCATCTAGAATCAGTGCATATTATCGATTTTTGATATCTAAAGTTGAATAAGTATCAGCAAGGGAATGAACGAGTGAGTCAAAACTCTTACCACTTGGCAATACCATCACTGGCTCTGTAAACCTTTGTTCGTCTGATGATGGTAGGTTCAGGGAGATGAGTAATACCATTCCCAGACTAGTTCCAACAAACAGACAAGGCGAAACGGTGGAGTCATTCTTCCGTGCAAAGGATTCCATGAAGTATAAAGCTGTAACTGCTTCTTTGGAGTCTTTGTCAATACTGGAGATGCTAGAGCTCCTGGAGCGGTTATAGGAATTCTCTCTGGCTTCTATGAAGGTTTAAAAAGCAAAATTAAGCATTAGTGAGTCTATAAAACAAGTCAAATTTAATACCTATAAAACATAATTATGAGAGAAAGAAAGGTTTTATTCTTTGTTTACTGGCGTGAAGGGTATCTTCCCCAAGGTACCAGCTCATTTTGAAGGAGTCTGAAATCTTTAACTGGAGTTAAAACCAAAACTCCAGTCTCCTGAGGTCTAGCACACCACTTTTCTTTTTTACATTTCCTGAAAGATCAATTAAAATTCTAATCAGGGGGGAAAACTCCTTAAATCTAAATAGTCAAGATTATAACGTTTTCTACTACTGTAGTTGCTTTTCCTTCCCATCTTTTGATCATAGAAACCATACTAATAATCCTTGGCAAGTCAAACTTAAACAGTACCATGGTTGCCCACATGAAAGGACCAATCTGGATCATAAATGTTCTGTGACAAACATACTTTATGCAAGTGAAGCTATAAAAACAGAAGTTTTAACGTAAGTCCAAAACCGTGAATGTGATTTCTGTAGACTTGTTTTGAGCTGCCTGCCTATAACCCCAATCCAGGTTTAACTAACTAGCACCAAAGGACAACAGACTGTGCCATCCTGTTAATGCTGGAGTTCCTGAAAAGGCTTCAGCCTGCTTAGAAAAGAAACAGCAGCACGGTTTTGTGTGCTCTTGCTTCACCTACACCTGCGCATGTGCACCCTCCAACAAGCACAATCTCCCCATGTGCGAAACAGAAATATAGTTACACTGGCTTTAATTGCTCAAGGACAGGCTCCTAGTATTTCTACTGTCTTCACTCACCCTTTTCCTCTTGACAGATCTCAGTGTGCCTTTTTAATTTTCATAGAACCAGATGATATAAGTTCTTCATAATATATTTAGAAGGAAGAGAATGCAACATTCTTAATTTCTCTATATCTTTACCAAATTTATAAAAAATAGATTGTAAAATTTAGAGATGAGACAGAATTTACATTATCATCTATATATTTTACAAATTTAAAGACAGAATTATAACTAAACTATTTTATAGCACAAACTATAGGCAGAAACATCTATGACTCATAAGTCTGCAGCATTCATTCCAATGATTATTCTCTTGCTTTCATAATGCTTACACATTGTTCCTATTGTAACATTTGTAGCCAATCTGTCTCCAAAATTTCACTCATGATTTATTATTACTCAATACTGATACTCACAAACACCTGTTAGAAATATGATGTACTCATTTCCATGGCCATTGGACAAGATTTAGTATGACATATTATTAAATAAAAACAGTAATGAATTCATTAAAAACATTTTTGAAGAACAGTAATAGATTACCACTTGAAGATTTAAGGAATAGTATAGAGTTACTACAGCCAAATATTTCTATTATTTCCCCCGTCTCCTAAAATCTTTATTACCAAAAGAGTAAAGCAAACTTACAAGATTCTGTTTTCTTTCCTGCTCTAAAAAGTTTTGTCTCTTTTCCTCTTGGATTTGACTCCCCATCCACATATTTATTTTATAAATAAGGAAACAAGACTTTCTTTAAAATTTTACAAAGATTATAAACTTTATTATTTTATTATTATTTATTTATTTGGTGGCCCTGGGGATATATTCTGGACCTCATGCAGACTGGGTTAGTGCTCAGCACTGAATTATATCCCCAGACCTTTTGTCCTTTATTCTTTGAGACAGGGTCTTGGTAAATGGTCCAGACTGGCCTTGAGTTCTCTCTGTAACACAGGCAGGTCTTGCAATCCTCCTGCCTCAGCCTCCCCAGCAGCTGGGATTACAGGCCTGTGCCACCAGACCCAGCTATGATTCTGAACTTTAGAATTTAAAAACGTGTCTTTTTAAACTTGGTTATATTCGTTTGATAGCAGAGGTAATTAAGGTTGCCTTTGCAGATTGTCGCCTTTTGTATAGCCTACCTATAGTGGAGTCATTTTTTTCTTCTTTTTTTAGAGATAAGGAAGGAGGTAGACTGGGGAATAGAATTGGAGTTATGGCCACAGTCAAATAAGGTCTTGGTTTTTTTTTTCAATGTCATGTGGTTTTTATCATCTTTTAAATGTAACTTCCACTTCTTGTCTCCCAGCACCTGTTACCATGACAAACCAAGCTTTTAACTGTACTCACAAGAATTGACATGTTTAGCCTACCTTCAGTTGTAACTGGTAAAGAAATCTCCATGCAAGCAGCTGACTGTGCCTTTCTAAATGGTGGTCTTCCAGGACCCCAGCGATTTACTTTTGAAACATCAGCACTGGAAAGACGTTTTCCAGAACTGCAACTCTGAGAGGTTGGACTTGTGCAGTGTCCATTTACATGGTCTGTACCAAGAGGAAGAAGGTAGAATAAATATCATAGTTAAGTCTTCAGATGAGTAAATCCAAAGGCATAGGTTAAAAAATGGAGGAACAAGAATTCCTCTTCTTCCAACCCATTTGCACATCACTAGTTTCTTGTTATTTTAAGATTTAGTTACAATTTCAGATTATGAAAAAATCAAAAGACTTATTATGCATAGCACACACTTTCATAATTTGTTTAATTATCATTGTTTGAAATGTGCTGTATATTCCTACTATGTATTTAATATATTGCTGAATGGCAATATAAACTAAGTTTTAATATTGTAATTTTATCACATTATTTGAATAGATCCAATTTATGTAGGTTTTGGAAGTATTTCTTTTACTTGGAGTTTAAGATGCAGAACACAGCATCATACTTGAGAGCAGTGCTTAGGACCGCAGGTTTGAAGCCAGGCTGCCTTCATGCACACTCCAGTTCTGACACTAATTAGTTCTGCCCTACTCAAATATTCACTCTGTGATTTCCTCTGTAAATCTAAAATGTTATTGCCTATTTCATGCAGTTTCTGTAGTGGTTTTGGAGTACATGTCCTACACAAAGGGCTGCAATAGACACGGTATATGCTTTTGCCTTTGTCACTCTTGTTTCAGAGTATAGAATTATTTAAGTATAAAATGTTCATCTAACGTCTATGAGTGTTTGGATAGCACTTTGAAAACTTGGACTAGGAGTAGACCTTAATGGTACAAAACTTATTTTAGCACGAAACAGATTTTCTTATTTTGCCTAAAAGTAATAAATTGCATTTGAAATACCCTCCATAGTTCTGCAATATAAAGAATGCACCATGGACCATTCTGCTCTGGTCATCCTTGAGGTAGAGCTGCATGGAAATGCCTACTGGCAATGTTGACTATGTGGACCTGACAATCTATTACAGCCTTTCTGTACTGCACAGTTTTAAGACCTAAAATTGTGTATTTCCTGGATTACTTTGCAGCTACTCAAGGCAGAATTATTTCTCACTATTTTATTGTGGAATATTTCCTACCAGTTTAAATGGTGGGCATTGTGTGTGTATATATCTGTGTATTATCTTATTTAATTTTCAAATAACCCTGTAAACTGTAAGATAATATATTATTATTGTGACATTATACATGAGAAAAATGAAGAACATAAAAAATGAGATTTCCTATCAGGTAAGAGTCTAAACTCATTTTCTCAACTGATATGTATATTTAAACACCGGATTACAAAGTTAGCCAAATATTTGGGAAAGAATGAAATTTTTGAAAATATATTTAATAGTTCTTGAGAAGCTGATGAAGTCCATTGAAATTTAGTCATTTTGGAAACAAAGCATCTTTAATCATGAACAGAAATTCAGAAATCTCAGCTAAAAAGGCAGATTTTATCTTATGAAGACACTGCGAAGAGGAAGTCAAGAGTTCTAGTCCTCCTCCAGCATTAAAAAAGAGGAATAATGAGGGCAACATTTGGCACTGACCATCTAGTGAGCATTAGACAATGGCAACTGCTTTAGATATACAATTAGCAACAATACCCCCATCCTCATACAGCAGTCAGAAAAACCCTGCTCTCTCCACAGACATGGTACCTCGCTTTAGGGCCTATGGCTTATCCACTATGCCAAGCAAATGTTCTTTTAAAAAAATCCATGATAGATGTTCTCGATATTTAAGAATTGAAAAAAATTAGACATAGCTCAGATAGTCAACTTGAAATTTTATGTTAATAAAATGGAGCTAAATCAGAAGAAAAGCAAATCTAGCTAATGACTAAGTCATTCTCTGTCATATGTTTACTACATAGGCTAAACTAGAGCCAGTTTCTCTGGTTTTGCTTAGCTTTACTCATCATGATTAGTCAAGGTTCCTTCTTGTTGTGTCAAGCAGCCATTTATTTTAATTTCTAAGGAATATTCCATTGTCTGGGTATGCCACTATTTGCTGAATTATTTATCCTTTGCTGAATATTTTGGATTTCCTCAGTTATCAATTATTTTTAAAGAGATTTTAAAAAGTTAATATTTTGAACTTAGAATTTACCACTTTTGGTCTTCTTCAGTTTCTCGGTATGTTGAAATTTCTCTTGGCATTGTTTACCTTTTTTTCTGAAATCTGAATATTTGGAGGTTGAATTCTTTCAGGTGTGTGTGTGTGTGTGTGTGTGTGTTGCTACTTTTTGAGCATCACTATATGGCTCAGGCTGTCCTCAAGTTTGTGATCTTTTTCTTCCCTTTCCCCTATGTTGGGAATGTTGTAGACATGTGCCACCATGCATGTCTTTAGCTTTTGTATACCCCATAAAGCATTTATTCCACCTTCACTTTGAACAAGATTTCTTTTGATTGCAGAATTTTATGTTGGTTGTTTTCATCTCCGTAATTTAAGCATACTTTTTTACTCTCTTCCAGCTTTCTTTTTCTGTGGAAAAACTTGCCTTATTTTTTTTTCTACTTGATGTGTTAAAATGTCATCTCCCACATCCCTGGCTAATTGGCACTTAAAGAAATGCAATTATGCTCTTTATACAATTTTATCTACATCTCTCATGCATGGGGTTCATTATGATTCTTGGAACTGTGGATATTTATTGTTTATCAAACTGAAAAACTGTTCAGCATCATTTATTCAAACATTATTTATCCCCCATTCTTTCTTTTTCCAGAATTCTTACAGCATATGCATTAGATGGCACAGAGTTTCTTTCTAAACAGTAAGTTTTTGAGTTCATGTTGTTCTTAAGCAGCGTCAATTCTTTTTATTAAGCCCATTTAGTGAAATTATCATCTCCAAGAAAATACATTTTATCTCTAAAATATTGATTTAGATTTTTTTTAAATATAATTTTATGCTTCTTTTTGACATCCTGGGACCTTTCTCTCACTCTACAGTATATTTAAGTAGTTTACTAATTCTAGCCTACATGTAATTTTTATGTCAGTTTCTATTGACTAATATTTTTTCTTCTTCATAGGTTCTGCTTTAGTATAGGTTCTAGACACTATTACATGTTAGTCTTTAAAGATTTTTCAGTATTCTTTAAAGATACTTCAGACTTTTTCCAGGACACAGTAAAAATCTTTAGAAGGATATTTTACTTTTATTTTAAAAATTATATATCCACATTAACTTGTCTAAAATGTTCAGAATAACATATGGGCAAGTGAAGTGAATGATGATATAAGGGATAGCTCTTACATGACATAGCAACTGTAAAGTAGTATGGGGCTAACTAAAAGAGAGTTTAGATTAGACTAGAAGCAGTTTCTTCTAATGGCCTTTTCCATCGGGTCTTCTCTTCCTGAAGACCACAGTCCTGCTTACTTCTCAGCCTCATCTATATCAGGTCCTAGGAATGAGCTTCCTAGCTACGAGGGAACCTTAATGTTTAATAAGTGATATGTGACCCCCACGTGCACAAAATGTGATTCTTGGCCGACAGGAGGAACTGTGAGCAATAACTTCTGAAGAGAAGCTGGATCTGGTTGTGAATGAAAATTCCTGAAAGAATCTGTGCCTTTGGGGACTGATCAGCTGATGAGATTTCAGTACCGTGCAGAGGTATGCTGCCTGTTCAGAGACTGACCACCTTATCTTAGGCTAGGTTCTGACCTCCCACCTCCCAGTCTGAACTACCATCTTGTAACAAAATATAAATGGCTTTTAGAATCTATTAACTTAGAAGGCAATTAGCTTCTACCAAATCAAAAGCAAAGAATGCTATCAAATAGGATATTGAGTCTATAGAAAAGCATCTCTCATTTCAATGTACCTGATTTCCTGGTAAATCCACAAATGTACTTCAAACTTGCCTTGATTTATGACTTTCTCTGTTCTGTAAAACTATAAAAATCTCCAAGAAACTGCTTCCATTTTTAACATGGAATTTAGAGTAACCTAAATCTGTGTTCCTAGGCTATGATCAGACAAAATGGCTCTAGAATAAACTATCTTTTTCAGAAAGAAAGGGAAATAGGGGGTGGGGAGGAAGAAAGAAAGAAAAGAGGGAAGGAAGGAAGGAAAACCATAAAGAAATGTTTCAATATTCAAACAGGAAAATTTAAAGAGATGGAAGCAATTACAAAAAGAATAGACATTATATAGTTGAATAAACTAAAAAAAAGCACATGTCTATAGAATATATCAGAATCAGGGTGGATTGAACAGAAAAAAGAATGAACTTGAAGACAGGCTATTTTAAAATACATAGTTGTAAGAGAAAAGAGTAGAGGTGAGGAGGGAAGAGAACTTATGAGACATTATAAAAAGTGTAAATATTCAGGTGGTTGGGATTTGAGAATGAGTTGAACATGCTAAAGGTTTAGAAAGTATATGTATATGTATATATATGAGAGAATTGTTTAAATCTAGAGAAAGCTACAAATATCTAGTTATAGGAAGTTCAAGGGTATCTTTAAATCAACCAACTCTAACCTAAGACATTTTATAAGCAAGTTTTTACAGGTAGGTGAGAAAGAAAGAGAAAGCTAGACATGTGGCTCACACCTCTAATCTTAGCATGAAGGAGGCAGAGGCAGAAGTACAACATGTTTTAAGTTCAGAAGGACACACACACACAACATACACAACACATACAACACATACACACTAATGAGAAGAATTTCAAGACTTAAATAACACATGGCAGTACACCAATTCACTTGACATCAGCCATCTCAGCAGAAATCCTATAGGCCAGGAAATGGTGGTCCAAGATTTTCTTAATACTGAAGTATTAAAAAATAAAACAGTTCTGTTGATTAGGCATAGCAAAGGTATCCTTTAGAAATTAATGAAAGATAAAGAAATTCCCAAACAAATGAAGGCTGAGAGAACAATCTCTATTAAGCCTATTCCATAAAAAAATGCTTAAGGGAGTTATTCAGATTGAAAGAGGTAGTATAAATAAGAATAAAACACAGAAATTAAGAATGCCCTGACAATCCAAGTATGGGTGGCTTAGATTATTAGTGTAGAGTGTAAGCCACCCCATCGTTAGTATGAAGACTAAGATATAAAATAAGTAAGAGTACCTACTTTAATATATTAAGTGACAGACAACATAGAAAGATATGAAGGTGGGTCATCAGAAATTCAGATGAGGAATGGGGTACAAATGTAGAATTACTTAGCATATTTTATCACATTTTTTGTGTGTATTTGTTTTTACACTTATGCTGTTACTATAATTTCAAAATTGCTTTTTATAATCAAAATCTATTTTTATAAGTCTCATGCTAAGTAAAATGAAAATCAGTAACAGACATATCTAACATAAGCAAGAAGTCAAAACACACTGCTAAAGTCAATCATTTACAGTGAGCGAAAACTATTACAGGGAGAAGGTAATTACAACAGAACAAGAAAATAAGTTATGTTATGGTTGCAGTGAGACCTTACTTATCAATAATTTGGATATAAATGCATTAAATTATCAAATATTCAACTATTATTAGAAATATTAAGAAAGAAATTTGAAGAATAAAAGAATTAGAAACAATAATGGAGGGTTCAATATGATCAAAGTGTGCTACATGCATGTATGACTATTTCACAATGAAACTTATTTTATATAATTACTGTGGTTATAAAATAAAAGTATCAAGAATTTTAAAATATTCAACCATATGTTAATATTATCTGAAACTCATTTCACTTTTAAGGATACATATGGACTGGAGGTGAAAGAATGAATAAGATATACCACACAAATAAAATTCAAATAAGTTTCAAAAATACTCTTATCAGAAAATATAAACTTTATGTCAAAATCTATAAAAACAGACAAAATTTCTGAGCATAATAGTGAATACTTGTAGTCCTGGCTATAATTAAAAGGTATATAATATCAAAAGCAATTTACAGATTTATTAAATACCTAATTTAACATTCCAATGACACTTTCCATAGAATTAGAAAATTTAAAAAAAAGTTTGCATGGAACCACAAAATACTCCCTAGTTCTTAATGCTATCTTGACCTAACAGGACAAAGAGGAAGGTATTACACTATGTGACTTCAAAACACATTACAATTCTGTAGTAGTCTACACAGTATGGCATTGATAAAAACAACAACAACAAAAATAAAATGACAACAAAAAAACCAGACTCAGACTAATGAAACACAATGGAGGACCCACAAATAAAATTATGCATTTATAGCCAAATGATTTTTGGCAAAAAGGCCATATTATTTGTAGAAAGGATATTCTTTTCAATATACAGTGCTGGGAAGGTTGGATAGATACATAAAGCAACATGGAATTAGAATCCTGTCTTCCCCTCTCTTCTTTTGTTCTAGCTTTATCCAGAACTATTTCATGTCCTTTCCTTGTGTCTACCATTGCCTCTTATTTTTATTTTCCTCTCTGTTTTTCTCCATCACCCTAATACTAATCATTTTAAACTGTTTATTTTCATTGTACTCATATCCTCTGTAACTTATATCTTCGAGCACACATTCTATTTTCTTTACTTACCAAAAAAAATGATGTTGTGATGATGGTTGCTGTTTAATTGACTATTATTGGTCCCATTCTTCAGGTATGAAGAATGAAGTAGATAGTGTACTACTCTCATAGCAGTATTGGATTTTGAGCCTGGTGCCTTAAGCATACTAAGGGATACCTGCAGTCCAGTAGAGAGAACTGATACCTCAACTCGATTACAAACTAATTTCACTTGAACATTGTAAACATTTCCACTGAAGGAATATGAGTGATTAAAGTATAAATCCAGTTACTTCCTTGCCATGGGAGAATGCTCTTGTAACACTAAAGATTTGTCACTTGTATTGGTTTAATAAAACGCTGAGTGGTCAGTAGCCAGACAGGAAGTACAGGTGCAGCTACCAGAATAGGAGAATTCTGGAAAGAGGAAAGGCAGAGTCAGTCACCAACCAGATGCAGAGGAGGAAAGATGAGAATGCCTTACTGAGAAGGTACCAAGTCACATGGTTAAATATACTTAAGAATTATGGGTTAATTTAAATTGTAAGAGGTAGATAATAATAAGCCTTAGCTAATTGGCCAAATAGTTTATAAATAATATAAGCTTCTGTGTGTTTCTTTGGGATTGAACAGCTGTGGGACCAGGTGGAGCAGAAACTTCCATCTATACATCCTGACACCAGATGACAAATATAAACTAAAGGCATTCCTCACCACTAAGCAAGGAGCATGCGAGATACTCAAATGAGTCCTCCACATTGCAGAGAACAATAAACACATCTGTGAGAGCAGAGCACAAAATAACTCCACTGTAATAAATAAGCAAATGAGAATTAGGAAGTAGGGCAAAATCAACAAAATAGAAACACAGAAAACAATCAAAGAATCAATGAAACAAAGTGCTGGTTCTTGGAGAAAGTCAACAAGATTGA
>LOEQ01004762.1:74303-86773 GCA_001685075.1 Bramus lutescens | reverse complement strand
TAGGCTCCCACAAAGCCTGTCCATGCAGTAGAATCAAAACCCAGTGCCATTGTCTTTGGCTCATTGTCAGCCCTCATTGTCAGCCACATTCAGAGAGTAAAACGTGGACTAGTTTTATAATATAAATGACTTTGACAGAATACATAAAACTATAAAGAAAAATTGCTAATTACTCATTTATACAAGATAACCACTTTTTAGATTTTCATTCATTCTTTGAAAAATTCATACATTTATACAGTGTATTTAAAAATTATATTTCATTACATGGTTTTGTTTTATTGTATATGTGTATGTGGGAGTTCACAAGCCATGGTGCCTCTGCGGAGGCCAGATAATAATTTCCCGATAACAAGCTTTCTCCTTCTACCAATAGGAACCACCCTATGCACAGTATATCTGATTATATCCACCTACCATTGTCTCATTCTAGTCCTCCCTAAGTGCACCCACCTCATCACTCTTTTGGTTTCATGTTCTCCTTTAAATATTTTTGTTATTAATAATTCCCCGAGTCTAATTAGCACTGCCCATATGTGCATAAGTGTAAGGCCATCCACTGGGGCACAGGCAACTACCCTTAACAATGTGAGAGAATTTCCTCCCTTTCTCCATTCCATTCAAATGAACAGAATTGCATTTATTTTAATAAAATTGGCTTCTGTCACAGAAGTACATTTGAATTCTGCTTTTTATGCTTAACTTTCTTTTGTTAGCCTTGTACTATGACATTAAAAATTCTTTAAAGCGTAAATTTTAATAGGAACATACTTTTCTGTTTTGTGGTTATGTCATAATTTGTTTAACTATTTGTGGCATAGAAAGAAGAAAGTACTCTCCCCTTCCCTTCCTCCCTCTCCCTCCCTACTTCCTTTTCTTTCTTATAAATATGTGTAAATTGTAAGGATCAGTTTGTGCCACTGCCATATTTCTGTGCATGTTTGTATTGTGCATTGATCATTTGCACTCTGCTGATATTCTTCTACTCTCCAGCCCCTTCCCAGTCTCTAATAGTTTTCATTTTTAATTTAAAATTGGGCAAGTGAGATATTTCATATGTCCTCAAGGGGAGGGGAATGAGCTTCAGTAATGTTAAATGTGTTACTGTTTGTTCAAAGCTCTTGATTGATTTTTCTCCCTATAGGTCGCAGATGCTCACAAACCAAGGAAAGGAAGAGTCTGCTCTGTGATTGTATTGCTTTAATTACAATGGTTTCTTGTGACTTTTTTTTTTTGCCCTTATCCCATCCCCACAGGCAGTGCAGAATTCACTTCATTGTGTGATTCCCCTTTGCAATCACCTCACTTTATTTTTTTATTTTCATTAATTTATTTATTTAGATACAGGGTTTCTCTGTGTAGCTTTGGAGTTGGTCCTGGAACTAGCTCTTGTTGACCACATTGGCCTCAAACTCACAGAAATCCACCTGCCTCTGCCTCCTGAGTGCTGGGATTAAAGGTGTGCGCCACCACCAACAAGCTACAATCACCTCATTTTAAAACCAACAGCTTGCTTACCCCACCTGACTTCAATGTCATCTGCCCCTTCAGCTTTTTTGCTTGTTTTTATTTTGTTGACCCTAACTTTTGTGTTTCCTTTCTTCATTCCTTCATCCTTTTTTCTTTCTTTCCCTGATCTTTCTCTCTCTCTTTTCCTTCCTCCTTCCCTTCATTTCCCAGCTTTAATAAGATATAATTGATAGATAAAAATTGCACACATTTACCATTGTAATGTGATGTTTTGATAGTTGTAGAATAGTTGAAATGATTATCACAGTCAAGCTAATGACATCATCCATCACTTCACATTGCTGTAATCTTGTCAGTGGTAACATTTAAGACTAATCTTAGCAGTTTTCATATACATGCTGGGCTGAATTATCATTCACTTCAATCATTTTGCTGCACCAACATCCTAAACCAGTTAAGGAAACTGCAAGACAGTAAATGATAAACTTGCTTGAGAAACTTGCTTCATAAAGCACAGCACTTTTGGTTTGGATGAGAATGACTCCATCAGCTCTAATGTTTGAATACTTTTCCTTATCTGGTGGAACTGTTTGGGAAGGGTTAGGAGGTAAGGCCCTGTTGGGGGAGGTTTGTAATTGTGAGTAGACGTTGAGATTTCAAAAGCCCATGCTATTCACAGTTACCTCTTGTGGTTTTTGTCTCAAGATGTTACTATTTCTAGCACCATGCTCTCCCACCACGATGATCATAGAACCACCCTCTGAAACTGTAATCGTCAATAAATAAACTGTTTCTTCTATAAGTTGCCTGGGTCATGGTGTCTCATTACAGAAAGAGGAAAATAACTAATACAGAAGTTAGTATCAGGAAATAGCGTATTGTTGTGACAAACATGACCCTGATGTTTTTGGAAGGGATGTGCAGGAATTTGGATGAGAAATATTGTTGAATGCTGTTATCAAAACTGAATGGGCCATCTTAGTAAGGTTTTGGAAGACTGTAATGCTGAGAGCAATGTGGACAATGGAGTCCTAACTCAAGAGGTTTCAGTATGGAACAACATCAGCATCTAGGCTAGAGACCATTCTTGTGATATTTTGGCAAAGATTGTGACTGTTTTTTGATTGTGTCCTAAGATTTTTCCAGAGGTCAAATTGAAATGTTTTGGATTGATATCAATGGCAGGAGAGATTTCAAGAGATTATTAGCCTAATATTTAATTTGTCACTTGGTTGATAATAATCACTCTCATGCAGATCAACAATAAAAAAGAGCAAGGAGAACAAAAAGAAATACAAAATGGATAGTTTGAGAAGAAAGAGTACCAGGAAATTTAATGTTGGTACCATTGTTTGTGCTGAAAGAGATGAGAAAAAAGGGAATGATGCCCTCAGAGCAATCCTCCACCCACCAAATTCTACAACTTGTAAAATGGAAAGACCCAGGGGATTTCCTCCACTGGAAAGCAACTGTCTATCAAAATTATACAAATGTAACTCAAGGAGTGGGTTAGGCTCTGTCTCAAATATGCAGTAGAACTCAGCATCTTTCCACAGCTTTGAACACATAGTTGTGACTTTAGAGTCAGGAAGGATACAGTAGTAAAGGTATAGTGGAATTGTCTGAGGTTAAGAAAAGCTGCCAAGGCCAGGCATATGTTAGAGGAGTCTTTGCATGGAGCCCCAGAGAGGCCATTGTGTGAAGCTATGTAAATGAAGCCTGGATTGTGTTTGAGATCCCAAGAAGTTAGAGATGCCAGAGCTGTGGGATACCTGATAAGAAGAGCTGCAGAGAGGGGATGGAATCAAGAGAAGGAAATGTGTTCCTGTCGGCTATGGTAGAAAGTCTGAGTTATATCTGCCCATTGACATTAGACTTGGAACTATAGGATTTAGTGTTTACCCTTTCTAGGTTTTGGTCTTGCTTTGTCAACTATTTTCTCACTATGTCCCCTTTCCTCTCTTTTAGAATGGTAATGTATATTCTGTGCTACTGTATATTTAAAGCATGAAATTTACATTTTGATTTTAGAAGAAGCTATAGTTAAGAGATTGCCTTGAATCTCAGAAGAGGCTTTGTGCTTAAAACAGTGTTGAGACTGAAAGACTATGGGGAATTTAAATATCAGACTAAGTACATTTTACATTATGATACAACCACATTAACAATAAAATGCTGCAGTTCCCCAAAAGATGCAGCAGCAGAAACACTGCTGGTCCCTGAGTGGCAGCAGTGGGCAGCAGGCCATGAGACCATGGTGGCCACGAAGGCAGCTGGTCCCAGGCAGGGAGTTGTGTAGCGGGTGAAAGACAGAGACATATTAGGCACGCCATGCATAGAAAGTGGGTAGTTATTTAGTGTGTTTTGGAGGGGAAAGGGAAAGGGGGAAAGGGAGAAGAACAGAGAGAGGCAGAGAGAGAAAGAGAGAGAGAGAGAGAGAGAGAGAGGGAGAGAGAGAGAGACAGACAGACAGACAGACAGAGAGAGGGGAGAGGGAGGAGAGGACAAGGGGAGAAGGGAGAGAGGCAGAAGCTGCCTCTTCAGGAGAGAGACTAAAAGGAAGGAACTCAGGCTGGAAGCAGAAAGAAGATCTGCTTGCATCAGTGGATGGGGGAGGGAGAGGGCAGGCTTGTCTCTTAAAGGGACAGGACAGACCATTACACACTTATCTATGGAGGCCAGGAAATGGAATGCTGTGGTTTGAATGAGAATGTCACCCATAGGCTCATGTATTTAAATTCTTAGCCCCAGTTGGTGGAACTGTTTGGGAAGGATTAAAATGTGTGGACCTGTTGGATGTTGGGTATCACTGGAGGTAGACTTTGAAGTTTCAAAGTCTATGCTATTCCCAGCCAGCTATCTCTTTGCCTCAGGGTTTTTGTTTGAAGATATAAATTATTAGCTACTTCTCCAATGCCTGCCTGCCTTTTGCCCTGTTTCCTACCATGATGGCCCTAGACTTACTACCTGAAACTGTAGGCCATAATACACTATTTATCAGTTACCTTAATCATGTATCTTATTACAGCAATATAAAAGGAATTAGACAGCATTTTATGGTTCATGAATCCTAGCTTATCCTGAGAAAGGTATACAGGAATGATTCTATGTCCACTGAGATTCACTCATAACTGGGACCCCATTTGGGTAATTTTTTTTCCTTCCCATTTCAAAGGTGAAGCATTGAAGGTAGCACAGTAGGAGACAGTGAAGACAAGAATGGTAAGTAGACACTCGCTGGATACTTGAATCTCACCTTGGCCTTGCATTGCAGTGAATCCTTAGATTCATGTAAATAATCTGAACCTCAATTTTTATCTGAAGTTTAGTAGTAATAATAACCAATAAGCTTTGGCAAGGACTAAAAGGCAATATAATACCTCTAAGAGCTGAGAGTGTTCCTGGATGCTTAAGCCAGTCAGTAAATGGCAATGAGGATCATCTCATCAAATCCTATCTTACCTCATCTTATCTTATCTCATATCTTATCTTATCCTGTGCTCCATCTTATCTTTTCCATACACTCCAGGTCAGTGTTCAGTTTCTATAGCTAGAAGGTAAAAATGAAAGGAATGCTTTTGTTTGCATGTATCTGTATAAAGTACATTTGGGCTTACGTTAAGGAGTGGGAACTTGGATCACTGCAGTCAGTGAGGAGTAGGGGGTCAAATGTGAGCATCTTGACATATTTGGAGAGATGACCTTAGCTTTTCTCATTCTCCATGTTCACAGAGTGGGTCTGGAGTGCATGCTGGACAATATTCTTCTCCAGAAGCTGCCTGACTGGTTGCCCCAGGCTTTGGATTGTGACCTGAGCTTTCCTCCTCGCTTGTGTGGACGGATGTGACCTTCATTTTACTCCTGCAGCTGTTCTCTGGGAGCCAAATGTACCAGGTGCAGAAAAATCCTTTGCTGTGAGGAACGACGTGTAGTAATATCTGCTCGTAAATGCAGTCACGTCATTTCAGAGCCGTGCATTTCCAGGGTGGCTGGCTGCTCCATGCTGTTCTTTCAGGCAGAATGGCGGTGGGACTAAATCACCTTCCAGAAGCACCGTGTGGCAATTTGCTAATTATTTTGTGATGCCAGGTCAGCTGTGGAGTTGTCGTTCCTGCTGTTTTCTAGCCCAGAGCCACGTGACAAAAAAAAGACCATTTCTCAAATTGGCATGTGAGTGCCCACCCTGTCAAGGAGAGAGGTGTTTGCAATCCTCTGGCTTGGCTGCTTTGCATTCTTTCGCCTTGCGTTTTCTTTTTCTGTCCTAAGTTTTACTTTCCCTGGCGTTTTCCCATTGTTGATATAATACAGTACAAGAAACTACCTGGCTTAGGGCAGCTGGGATGCAGTCTTCATGGCAGGGGATGAGCAGCTCCATTTCCTCCCTGCTTCTGTTGTTGCCAGTCACCCTCCACATTCCAAGGAAAGATTCACAGTGGTTCCTCTCTAGCATCTACCTTAACTATCAGCTACTTGTCTTTGTGCCTGTCTGTGTGCCGTCTCTAATAAAGATACCAGGTGCATTATATTAAGGACTCACCCTACTCCAGTTTGATCTCATCTTAACTAATTGGATATATAATTGTTGATAAAGTCATAAATTAGAAGACATCCGGGTTAGGATGTGAACATCATTTTGAAGGCAAAATTCAAATTATAAAAGAAAGTATCCAAGGATAATTCATTTATGAAAGCTTGGGTGCCTTTTTCTAATTATTTCCTAGGATTTAGACTAGCTAGAAGCTGTTTGAAGAGTGTTCACTGGGATCTGGAGAGGAGAATTAGTTGGTAAAGTACTTGTAAAAGTTAGGTGCTGTGGTGTGCATATAATGGGGGGGGTAGAGATAGGCAGATTTCAAGAGCGCACCAGCCAGCCAGTTTAGCTAAATTGGTAATCTCCAATTGAAATGAGAAATTATAGCTCAAAGAGTAAGTTAGAGAGTAACTGAGAAGGACTTCCAATGCATGCTCACACAGGCACACATGGGCACACACAAACACATACCTACACCCTAAACTTCCTCATTCATGGTATTCAATGCAGGTGATAGGTGGAAAGACAAGGACTCAGTTTCAAACTTTTCCTGTCTGCATGCCCTTGTGTATGGGCTTGAGCACTCCTGTTGGTCTACGTTTGTCTGTTTTAAAGATCACAGTTCATAATTCTAGTACAATGCCAGTATCTAACCAAGAAAGAGAAGGAATCACATCTCAGTGAACCAAGGCTCACATTCAATGGTCTCCCTTATTCTCAAAGCACCTTTTTTAGTGACAAAACTCTTGTTTCCAAGTGGATGAAAAAATCTTGCATGGTCATATGAAAAGTATAGCAAGGAAGTTAGAATTCTAAGGTTATTCATTTCAGAAAACCCAATCCTCTTTTAGTTAAACTGGGCAAGTGAGAAATCTACTGGAGATCTTGAGAGATACAATGCAGTCTGAAATACTCCTTTGTTTGTTTGGTAAGTTTCTTCTGAAGTTTCTCCTCAGATGCTAAGCTGATTTTATAAATTATATTATCTGTGGAATGTCTA
Organism: Bramus lutescens; assembly: GCA_001685075.1. Taxonomy (NCBI): domain Eukaryota; kingdom Metazoa; phylum Chordata; class Mammalia; order Rodentia; family Cricetidae; genus Bramus; species Bramus lutescens. The sequence continues at coordinate 79,772 of LOEQ01004762.1, read as the reverse complement.
TTTCCTGCTCACATTTCCTCCTCATTTCCAAATTCCATGGAGGCAGAATATCCAGTGTGAGGTTCTCTGAGCGGTAAAGACCCCACTTAAGTGTTCTGAGACGTTGAGACTCTTTCATTCCTTATGTATGATGCAAGGGCAGCCTTAGCATCATAGAAAGAACTGTGGTTTTGAATTTGGATCTGTGGATTGAGCCCTCGGCTTCCTTGATTAGACAATGAAGCATTTGGACTTACGACTTGTAAGGTTCTCTTTCAAGTCCAGGCTTCTAGAACTCTGGTTTACAAGGACTTTTCTAAATTGCTTTCAAGTGTTGAGCAGGGTGTTAGCCATGTTCTTAGGACACCAATGTGAGCTGGCATTTTTCTTAGTTCTACTGACAAAAATCTTCTGTTGCATGAAGGATTTTCCTTAGTCTTTGACCTTGCTCTTCAGTCTTGTCAATGCCTGGGGCTCAGCAGTCACCTTGCAAAGGGAAACAGCCACTTTGCATTTATTTCTACGAATAGTCATGCTCTCCAAAGGCTGTCCCAGGGGTTATTGATGAGGGGTATGGCCCAATGTGAACTCTAATATTTGCACAGCTCTTTATACTTCCACAATGAATTCATGAGCATTCATCTATTTAATCCCCATGATAGTCTGGAGATATTCTCTCCTGGCATTTCTGTTCTCATTTGAAGAATGGGAGCACCAAGGAACATTGAAGCTATGCCATCTTAACAAGGTCACAGAGTAAGCAAGTGCCAGACGGAAGACTGGAATACAAATTTGCTGGCTTGTACTTCAGGTTTCTTTCCAGTACATTACATTTGAACTGAACGACAAGATGAAGAAAGAAAAGAGTTTAACATACACATACCACATGCCAGACAATTTAGCAGACAGGATTAAAACTACCCCAGCATGGATCTGATTCCAAGGGCTGAATACTTCCATTCTCCAGTGTGTCCTCATGGATGCTTGGCAGCAGACTGTAAGCCTGAACTATGCCATGTAAACTTCATCAGATTTGGTTGGTTTCAAAGGACAATTCAGGCACTCACTAGTGAGGGCCCAATGCACTTAGGGGGAGAACTACCCCTTGGTGGTATCATTTTGTGTGTTGCAGGGAGATTCCATTATAGGTGCTTGAGGAGGGAGGAAAGCTGAGGGGATATGCCATCTCTTCCTAAAGGACACTACTACAAGATAGGAGGAGTCAAGAATGTTGTTTTTCTCTCCTGAATGGATGATGTGCTATTGAAGTTGCACATTATTATCCTTTCCTTGTGGATTCTTCATTCTGCCTGAGATGGGTTCACAGTAATATTGCTAGGGATTGACCTGAAGGAAGTACTGTCAAATTTCTACAACAGTACCTTCCTTATTTTCCTCATTGACTGCTGGGAGGGTCAGACGTGATTATGTATGGGATTGTGTTAGGGAAATGCAACTTATAGCAAAATGTACATCATGGCTTTAGTCTACTGCTTTCTTTTCTAATGCAGAAGTACCTCTCTGGTTGTTTGAATAAGTGTGACCCTCATAGACTCATATGTTTGAAGGGTTGGCCCACAGCGAGTGGCACTGTTAGGAGGTGTAACCTTGTTGGAGTAAATGTGGACTTACTGGAAGAAGTGTGTCACTGTGGAGATGGGTTTTGAGGTCTCATATATGCTCAAGCCACTCCCAGTACTGCAGTTTCCTTCTGCTGTCTGTCAATAAAGATACAGACCTCTCAGTTCCTTCTCCAGTAATACATCTGCCTTTATTACACCAGGCTCCCTGATATGATGATAATGAATCAAGCCTCTTAAACTATAAGCCAGCCCCAATTAAATGTTTTCCTTTATGAGTTGCCATGATCATGGTGTCTCTTCAAAGCAATAGAAACCCTAACTAAGACAGCCTCCATAGTTCAAGTTTACTTATATTGTTTTGTAACAGGTCTCCAGACCTTAGCACCATTGACACCATGTTGGACATACCATTCTGACCTTAGGATCCAGCACTTAGGCCCCAACACCTGACAAAATGAGAAGAGTTAATGCATCAAAACTAGTGCATAGTTCCAGGATCCAGGAAAAGTCCCTAAGTCTTGCTTTTTGGCTTCTGTAGTTTTGTTTGTCACTAAATGTTCTTGCTATCTCTATCTCCATCCATCGCCTAAAAAAAAAGTTCTTGCTAAGCAAAGTGTGTTAACCAGGATGTGGTTTTTGTGCATAAAAAACAAAATAGTGAGACTTGAGGCTCCTTAATTTGGGCAAGTTCCCTGCATAGCCACCACCTGGCTTTATATAATTGGCTTTAAGAGTGTCCATGTATCTCAGTTGGAGTACCTTGCAGCAGGAAGGACAGAACTTGGGTGATTTTCTGGTCTTGCTGCAAAGCTAGACGTCTTTGGAAAAATTACTCAACTGATCCTGATTCCGGGTTCTTCTCACTTGCTAATGGGGATGCTCCTGACAACTTTACAGAGACACTGTGAGGATGACACCATCAACTCCTGGCATTGTGGAACTCCACTTTTCCCCCTTGTCTGGAAATTCACAATAGAAAGAATGTTCTTGAAAGTTCCTAGAAGAGGCAATGGCCAGATGAAATCCATTACCAATGCAGGTAGCATATTATGCTTTGGAGAATGTTCAAGAGTGCCAGGAGGCTTTTGAATCCAGCTTTGTTTGATGTTCTTTAACGCCAAGATAATTTTTATGTTATTCATGTACATGATTGCCCTCAGAAGAACAGTTAGATTTGTTAGCTGTGTGATCTTATAATCAATTCATAGTGTCAATTCACTTTAAGTGACCATAAAGTTATATATGAACATCTGCTTGGCTATTGTGCTAGGGACACAAAAAGGCTATAAATTTTCCCCATTCCTGATTGAAAGGCTTGTTTCAACTACTTTGAAATTTGTAGCTATTTGTAATAATACCAGAATAAACAAGTAATCAGTCTTTTTTCTCTTCTAAGACTGTAGTTCAGTAATATTGACTATTCATGTTATAGCCTTTTGAGGACAAAAATAGGTTTAACTTCCAAGCCAAACCATTAAACCAAAATTGGTTATCCTAGGCACTTGGTTAAGAAAGTCTCTGAGCTCACTCACATATGGAATCCACTGAAAGCAAGCCATGAGTAATTTATGGTTTCAGCTCTCTCTGCGTATTCTGAGGTGCGGTGCTATGGTTCCCAAATCAACATGCTATTCAGCATATCCCATCCTTCAGCTTTCTCTCATGGTTCATACTTCTTCTGGTAACCTTTTTTAAAAAATCACTTTGTAGAATGTTGGCAGAACTCAAGAAAGAAAGGCTGGAAAGAGTGGCATGTCTTAAACAACCCCTTGTCTTAGTTAGGGTTTCTATTGCTGTGAAGATACACCATGACCATGACAATTCTCAAAAAGCAAAACATTTAATTAGGGCTGGCTTACAGCTTCAGAGTTTAGTCCATTATCATGACAATAGGTCATGCCTGCATGCAGACAGAGATGGTGGTGGAGATGGAAGCTGAGAGTTCTATCCCCTGATCTGCAGCCAGCAAGAAGTGAACTGTGTTCTACACTGGATGTTGTTTGAGCATTTATGAGACCTCAAAGCCCATTCCCACAGTGACAGACATCCTCTAACAAGGTCAAACCTCCCAGTAGTTCCATTCCCCATGGGCTAAGCATTCAAACACATGAGTCTATGGGGGCCATAGCTATTCAAACTACCACAATTTTCTTGTGTTCCCAGCATTTTCCTTCTATTTTAACCATGACTTTACCTAAGAGGTAACAATCACAACTTCTCTATGATCACTGAATATGTGTCCCTCCATTGTCACTGTGCAATCTGGATGTCTGGGACTGTTAGTATGCATTCCTGCACGTCCTCTAACTCTGATTCTTATGCCAAAACCTGGCTCAATGCTTGGTGTGGTTATAATAGTCATTCAGTTTTACCACCCACTTCAAGTCTTTAGCACTACTCTGTGAAAGTACTCTTCGCATCAAATAAAATATCTTTAAAAATTGCATTAACTTATTTCTATTTAAAATACTCTTATGACCCCAAAATGACTAAAGGAAAAAGACTATTTTTTTTGAGACGGGTTTTTCTGTGTAACAGTCTTGGCCGGCTGTCCTGGAACTCATTTTGTAGACTAGGCTGGCCTCAAACTCACCGAGATCCACCTGCCACTGTCTCTCAAGTGCTGGGATTAAAGACATGCACCACCACCACCTGGTAAAGACTAAATTCTGAATATTTTGTTTTGGCAAAAAACTCTTTGGAAGTTCTATTCTCTTACTTGCTCTCAAGATTATTCTTCTTTATCCTTTATTACTCCATGTCTTTGAGAAGAGGTTATGATTGAGCTACTGAGGAATATTGGATGAGCTAGGAGAACACAGCAATGAAAAAATGTCTTGGGTGTAGAACTGGGGCCTTGTAGACCATATCCAGAGTGTGCAATAGTGTCAAGGATAGACAACCTTGTGTGAATGATGTTTTCTTGCTTTTTTGGAGGCACTAGTCTCCTGGTTATCCCACTAGAACTCCAAATACCTTATCATTGCTAGAGAGAAATGGGGAAAAGAGGGCTTAGAAGGCATAAGTTCCCTTTCTAACAAGCAAATGGGAGGTAAATGTGGCCTCTTTTTGTAAGCCAGGCTGTGCAAGTAGAGTACTCTGATTCTCTCCTATCCCTAAAATAGGTGAATGGTGGGGAGAGCCTTTCTTCTCTTATTGAAGTGAAAGGTGAGGGTGGGACACATCAAGGCTTCATCATATTTGACTAGTGAAGAGGAGGGATTTTTTTTCAGTAATATCCATGGGTAAACCAATAGGTCAGGGTCTCAAATATCACAGCTACCTTTGAGATGTATGAAGCAAAGCTGACCCATCTCCTTCTGCCCAAATGCATCATTCAGTATTAGTTGAAATCTCTTCCTCTACCCATTAAAACAATGAGAATAGTTGCTTTTATTACAGAAAAAGAAGTCGGGGAAAAGGGGCACTCAGGAGATATAGGATCAATTATAGGGTATAGATGTAGGATCAATTTTATTGGGCAGGAGTTTCAGAGATAGCAGAGGGCACGAAGGATCAGGTGCAAAGAGGCACTGGACATAGAGGGCAAGCAGGGTCGTATGCAAAAGAGGGCATTGGATAAAGAAGAGGACACTGGAAGCTGCAGTCATGGTATAAAGAGAGCACTGGATGCAGATGGCATGGTGTAATGAAAAGTACACTGGTACAGGTTGACACTTTTAAGAGGTATCGTGATTATCTTTTCCTTCAAAGCTGAATTACATGGGTATTCATATCTCTTGGTAAATCTGAAGGGACAGCTGAATTAGAGATTCAAACCATACAAGTATGATTAGGAGAGGTTATGTTATAAAAATCTAATTTCATCTAAAATAGACTTTTTTCTAATATTTTTTTTATTATTTTATAAATAATACCAATCAAAATTTCCACTTCCTCCCCTCCT
>LOEQ01004762.1:30445-42603 GCA_001685075.1 Bramus lutescens | reverse complement strand
GAGCTATGAACTTTCCTCTTAGCACTGCTTTCATAGTGTCCCATAAGATTGGGTATGTTGTGTCTTTATATTCATTGAATTTAAGGAAGACTTTAATTTCTTTCTTTATTTCTTCCCTGACCATGGAGTGGTTGAGTAGTTGACTGTTCAGCTTCCATGAATTTGTATTCTTTCTGGGTGTAGAATTATTGTTAAATTCTAACTTTATTCCATGGTGATCCGATAAGACACAGGTGGTTACTAATTTTTTTTTGTATCTGTGGAGGTTTCCTTTGTTACTGAGTATGTGGTCAATTTTTGAAGGTTTCATGAGATGCTGAGAGGAAGGTATATTCTTTCCTATTTGGGTGGAATGTTCTATAGATATCTGTTAAATACATTTGCTTCATTACCTCCATTAATTCTTTTATTTTTCTGTTATGTTTCTGTCTGATTTACCTGTCCATTGGTGAGAGAGGAGTGTTGAAGTCTCCTACTATTAATGTGTGTGGTTTGATGTCTGCCTTGAGTTCTAGTAATCTTTCTTTTACATCAGTGGGTGCTTTTATAATAGCGGCATAGATATTCAGGATTAAGACTACATACTGATGAATTGTTCATTATATATATATAGTGTCCATCTCCATTCCTTCTGATTGATTTTTGTTTGAAGTCAATTTTGTTAGAAATTAGTATAGCCACACCTGCTTGTTTCTTAGTTCTGTTTGATTGAAAAACCTTTTCCCAACACTTTACTCTGAGTATATATCTGTCTTTGTGGTTGAGGTGTGTTTCTTCTAAGCAGCAGAATGTTGGATCCTGTTTTTGCATCCAATCTCTTAGCCTGTTCCTTTTTATAGGTGAATTGAGTCCACTGATATTAAGTGATATTAGTGACCAGTGGTTGTTAACTCCGGTTATTATTATTATTTTTTTGGTGGTAGAGTTTGTGTGTTTCCTTTCTTTGAGTTGTGCTGGTGAAGCGTTTCTAAATATTTGAGTTATTGCGGGAATTTTTGGATTTTTTAGGTTGTGATTTTATTGATGTTGAATTTTCCTAGTGTATTTTGACAAAAGAACGTTTTTTTTCCTCTGTATTCTCTAAGTTAAATACCGAAGTTGAGTGTAAGTTAATGTCAAATTCTTAGACAAGAAAATGATAGGGAGGACATTGAGTCATTTCATGAAGTACAATGCTTGAATCCTGTATGAGGACTCTCACATTTGGAACCATCATAAGATATATCAACCATCACATAGTAGACACCAGAGAATCAGAGGAAAATGGACATATATAGTAACTATCTTTAGTCTGCCAATTGGTACAATCAACAGTTACTGAACACCATGTCTAGGGCAGGCATTGTGGCTGTGTTTAAAAGTTTATAGGTTAAAACCTTATGCAGTGGACTGCCTGATAGGTTAGACAATCAGTAAGTGCATAAACATAAATATTAGATGATTGGAAATATTTTAAAGAAAATTACCTTGGTTTGTGGTTTATTGTTAAAGTCATGTGATAATGAATTAAATATGATACAGTGAAAATTGGATAGACACCCCAAAAGATACCTAGTTAATAACATCAGGACCAAAGAGCTGTTGAGAGGAGGGGGGCAGTGACAAAGGTCCAAAGCCTCCAGCAAAACTCTGTGTGGGAAAAAGTTTTCCCAGAGAAAACCCAGTGTAGAGGGTCATAGTAGAATATGAGATCAGAGGAGTAGGCAGTGCTAGCTTCTCGGCACCATGCTTGGGTCTTATATGAAGAATGTTGGGAAACCATTAGAAGATTTTAAGCAATCTGTGTCATGATTTTGTTTATGCTAAATGAAACCATGGAGGCAGGAAGGACTCTATGGAAGCAATAGGACTTAACAGGTCTGTTACTAGTACTGGTTGGGGCTAGGTATGCTTCAAATAGGTAGGCAGACAAAACAGAGGGGTTCTGGGCATGTGTAAGAAAGACAGACCTGTGTTAACTGTAACTTATTTAAGTTAAATGTAACTTATTTATAAGTTATCCTGGCTTGCAGTGACTGGGGTATGCATTGAGGATCAGAGAGATATGTGATTTCTGCTTCACTGATCTACTGAGAGATTGAGAAGAAACACTCTGCTTCTGTCTCTGTGGCTTAGTGTCTCCTTCTATTCAGTGGTTCCTCTGGAATCCAGAGTGTGAGCACTTGATTGGCATTCCTTGGTTCTGTAGCATTGCCATGTTGGGCTTTGTCTTGATGGTTTCCATGGCTCCAAGTGATAGGGAGATATTTATTAAAGTCAGAGCAATAAATGAATCATGTAAAAAGGCATTAGTTATCACCAAATGTTGAATTTCATTTTTATAAGCTTTAACAATCAAAGGTTGTTTCAGGAGACACCGTATACAGTCTTATTTGTCGACTGCTTCTCAGTCCTTGTCAGAACTCACTTCCTGGAATGTTTGATGCAAGGCTTTACTGTCCTGAACACAAAGAGCTTCCTTCTGCAGAAAATGGGAGAGGCCAAGATGTAATGATTTTAGATATGTGGCTGTTTTCTGTTTCTTCCAGATACTGGTCTGTTCCTACTATATACCAGATGCCCACCTGTTCTTACCATATACCAGATGCTGGGCTGTTCTTACCATATATCAGATGTTGGGCTGTTCTTACCATATACCATATGCCGGCCTGTTCTTACCATATACCAGATGCTGTCCTGTTCTTACCATATACCAGATGCCAGCCTGTTCTTACCATATACCAGATGCTGGCCTGTTCTTATCGTATACCAGATGTTGGCCTATTCTTACTCTATACCAGATGCTGGCCTGTTCTTACCATATACCAGATGCTGGCCTGAGCAAAATTTTTGAAGCAGTTTTCATAGTCTATTTAACAATGATGCTGGTGATATTATCTTCCATATAAGATGGGAAAGGTGAAGACTAAAGAGATTAATAAATTGCTCTAAGTCATAAGCTTGCTATAGAAATTAAGACTGAGGTGGTATCAGGAGACACAGTGGATTCAGAGATATGGACTCTACCACCAGTCCTTTAAGATGCTTAGTAGTCATTATCCAGCGAGTTCCTCATCTGTAACATAGGGAAATACTCAGGGAGCAGCTGTGGATATTTGATTATTATGTCAAGTACCTGAAGCAATAAATATTAGTTGTCTTCGCACATGACGATGCGTTATAACCCTGTTATTAAAATTTAAAACACCTTCCACGAATATTTCTAGGCTATTAACTTGATTTTGTACAAAGCTGTATTTAATGTGAAGATATTTGTATCATAGAAGGATCATTAGGGCTGGTGATTTCTGTGTGGATATGGAATGAGTTGGTGAGTTCACTGTTTTACTGGGACATAAGAAACAGTGAGTCAGAAATTTGCATGAATTGATATCAATTTTAGGCAACATTTATTTCTGTGTTACTAAATGTGGCTATGAGAAAAACAATGATCTATTTACTAAGTACTATTTACTTAGTATTTTTCTAGACACTGAAGGAAGAGTGGAACATGCATATGCATCAGGAAACTACAATAAGACCCACAGGGAGCTGTCCTAGTGCTAGAGGAAGGAGGAATGACTTTCTCCTGAAGCAGAAGGTGGATTCTCTCAGTTTAATTAGAGAGAAGAGAAGAGTGTGTGTGTGAGAGAGAGAGAAAGAGAGACAGAGAGACAGAGACAGAGAGAGGGAGGAAGGGAGGGAAGGAGGGAGGAGGGAAGGAGGGAGGGAGGGAGGGAGAGAGAGAGAGAGAGAGAGAGAGAGAGAGATATGGGGGACTGTTTCTCATGTTTTTATAAAGTTGGGGGAGAAAAGTTTTGAGCAATCTTGGCCCAGCAAAGGCATCCATAATAGAAGAGATGAACCAGAGAGTTATGAGAAGTAAAGCTAATTTTTTTAAGTTTTAACAGTATATGAGCAACCAAGCATTACTTAGTGGGCTTCTGGGTGTGGGTGAATTAGATTCAGTTGTACAAAGGCCATAGTTTATTCTCTTAGGCCCCATTTTATGACAAGCATCACATTAGTCTTTCTTCTCTTTACTGAAAAGATAATACAATCCACTTACAATGTAATTTCAAAACCAAATTAATACATGCCCTCACCTAACAAAAGAATAAATTAAAGCAAAGTAATTTAAGATAAAGTCATACAGGTAATATTTTATTATGAGTGCATTCACATGACTAGAAAGATAATGAGGCTGTCATAGGCTCACATCCAAGACAGGTTCAATGGACATGGCTAGGATGCACTGGTAGCTACTACCTGGGTGCCTGTGCTTCCTTCTAGTTGGTTTTGCCTTCATGTTACATCTCATCATATATTGGTTCATCACATGAAAAATGTCTGCCAAGGAGCAAAACAGATGCTGTGAAGCTGTTTGCTGTCTAGGCCTTGAAGTCACAAGGCCTCACCTTGGTTGCATTCTGCTGACACAAACAAATCACAAAGTAGAGCAGCGTATAGAAGCCAGAAAGTGGGTGATACATAATCTTCACTTTTTGAAGTAAAGAATGGCAATATTATGTTGCAAGGTGAGCTTGTGGGATATGAAATCATTGTTGTTGCATGTAGGAAACACCATACCCTCAGGAGAAAAGAACATTGTAAAAACAAGCAATATAATCATTTATTATACCCTGTCTATGTCTCCATACTAAGATTTTTCATGTTATATTAAGTGAAACTTCCAGCCACTTTTTATGGTAAGTACAATTATTAATTCCAATTTACAAATAAAAAACTGAAGCTCACAATGATAAAGTAACTTTGCTCTTTCATAAGGGGCAGACACAGGACTCAAATGCACCCTTTTATGTGCCATATAGATATAGCAGCCATAAGGAGAGAAACATACCTTCTGAGTAGAATAGTGGGGTTGGCTTAAGCATATAGATAAATCCAGTGATTAGATACAAAAGATGTCCAGTATTTAATTACCAAGCCAGCATAGTTGTTGAACTGATGGTTTTTGGTATATGAAGATAAAGAGTGAGCTTAAGTATTAGATATTGAATTTGCTTTTACAGAGTAGGCTAGTTAAAAAAAACCTCTGGTAATGGTGTAAATCTGTATTTCAGTGTCTGTAAACTGTTCAGGACTTTTTTCCCCTCAGAATATATACAGTGCTTGAGGGTCAGACATTTGAAGGTTAGTCATATCAGTCAGTTTTCACTTCAAGTGCCAGGTGAATGACTTGGGAGACAGGAAGGAGGACAGCATCAGTGTGACGGATGTGGTGAGGTTTGTGGCTCAATCAGCATGGTTAGAGACCCTTCAAGAAACTCAACATGATGAGATAAGACCTTAATGGAGAAGATGTATTAAAAGACCCGTGTCCTTTTGCTCATTGCTCATAATTAAGCAAGATTAATATTTCTCGGACTTGAGACACAAGTTCCCATTGCTATTACTTACTTGATTTAGATAGTACCATAGACTCTTTGAGGCTATCTCAGTCTCAACTGACCCTAACCTCAGCATCTTTTAGATAGCTTGGATGAAGGGCATGGAAAAGCTTTCATATCACAATGTAGAAGCTCATTCCAACTTCTCCTCCCCACATTTATTGTGACCGTGTTCTGTGAAATTTTTCTTCTAGAAAATGTTTAATAACCTCACAGTTTAAGAGCTATCAATTCACTCATTGATCTACTCAGTTAATGTTTTGAATGATTCACAGGAAATGATTCCCAGACTTGCCAATATAATACTGAACAAAAGGCACAGAGTACTGAATCTCATGAAACATATAGTGGAATTCAGACACTATGCAGTTCAGGAAAGACTATTTGCTAATTAATAAGCTAGTAATGAAGGCATTGTTAAGCTCTTCTGAGGATACCTCAGGTGACATTTGAATATTAGCCCTGTATAGCATTGAGGAGAAGCCAAAAGAAGATTTCAAGAAGCAGGGATTTCCAGGTATGGAGAGCACTGAGGACAACATTCTGGTGGGAGATATGTACTTGGTGAAATAGGAACACTCAGTAACCCTGTGTTTCAGGAACAGAGTAAGTGAGACAGATACTGATGATAAATGAGTTAGAGCCTAGGACACAACAGTCTGTGTATGTGATTCGGGTCCAGAGTCCCAAGTTTGTTCTGAGTGAATTGGGAGTTCATTAAAGACTTTGACTAGAAGAAAGAAATAATGTGAGTTATGACTTTAAGGGAACATTTTGACTGTTATAAGGGATCAATGGTGGACCTAGGGAGGCTGATTGATTCAAAGTTGTTGCCATTAGTGTTTATGCAACGGATAGTGATAGTTTGAACTAGGAGAGTAGTAGAGAAAGTTGTGAGAAACAACCTTATTCTAGATATTTTTCAAAGTTAAAGTCAACAAAATTTACTGACAAGTGAGGTATAGATAAAAGCGAAGGAATGACTTCAATTAAACACAAGAAACTGAAAAAATGGAGCTGACATTTACTCACACAAGAAAGTGGCAAGGGTACATTGAGAGAAGATGATCAGAAGTCCAGTTTTGAAGCATGACATTTTAAATATTTGTAAAACATCTTGGAGACATTAAGAAGTTAGATTCAGAAGTCAGGGATTCTGAATGGGTGTCTAATTAATGACAATCAGATTAGTGATGATTTTGATGCCATGAGCACACAAATGGTATAAATTGTATGCTAAAGTTAGATTAAATCGCATTAAGGATAACAAAGTTGAAGAACTGGATTCTTAACATGCCGAGATTTATACAGGGACTGAAGATGTATCAGCAAAGGAGAGAGCAATAGCAATAAGTTGAAGCAAGTGGTGTTCTTGAAAAGGTAGTTCAAAAAGTAGGAGGAGGTTATTAACTTAAAGTTGATGTGTTGAGTCTAATGGGGCAGAGGATTAAGAATGTAACACAGAGGCCGCTAGTAGGCTCTGCAGAGCCAGTTTTGTGGAGATAGTATTTTCTAAATCTTCCTGGCCTATGCTAAAGAAATAGTGGGGAGAGAATGTGGTGGAAGGAATACAGACCAGTCTTAGGTAGTATTTTCTTTCCCTGAGACAAATGAAGATGTACCTGGGAATGCTAAGGGGGAAGTTGTGCCTTATGTCTACATCAATTCTGCTGATATAGGGTAGAATGAGTGATTTGTGGTGGAAAAAGTAAAAGTAAATTTATTGAACCAATTTTCTTGATTTGGGGATAAGCTGTAGCAGACACATGAAGTAGTATTATTAGAAGAGAAATGTCTTTTCAGTATTGTACATGAGGGAATGCAATACGGGTGATCCACATAAAAGTATTTAGTGTGGTGCTTTGGTGTGGGAACATGTGGATATTGTCTTGTGCTTCTTGCTCTGTTGTCTTGATGAAAAAGATGTAAGGTAATCATCTGAGAAAAATGAGGCAAGGAGAGATAAAAGAATTTGGGATGGTGTAGGAAGGTAGAACTAGTCAGAATAATTTAAGAAAATTTAAGGGGAGTTTATGTTGTATTTAGCAGCAGCAGTGACAAATGTCTAAAGCTTCTTATTCATCTGTTTAAGGTGGACTGATCCTCGTGGTTGCATTTCCCCCATTTATGATTCCAAGCCTGGAATCATGAAGAACTGGCTTCCTACATGGCTTATTTTTTCCTAACAAGAATGAGGAAGACCAGGCTATGAACATGTGTAGAGGGCTGGGCAGAGTGTTGGACTAGAAATTTTTGTTGACTATAAACCAAGGAGTTAGGCATGAGTGACAGTGAAGAATTAGAATGGTGTTACGGCATAATCTGAATGGGGCTGAGGAATGAGTGAGCAGGAGAGAGACGTATATGACATTGGTGTCACATATGGAATCCTTAAAGGTAATAGTTTAGATTGGTGATAGAGTGGGGCAGTTTGGAATATGACTGTAAAGTGAGGTCACATTTATTGGAGGAGGAGAAGTCATGTAAGTCAGGATGTTGATGAGTCATGATATTCACATTCAAACCACCAACCTGAGACTACCTATGACAACTAGGATTAAGTCATGAAATGGTGTAGGAACAGGAGAGATTTTCAGGGAATATTTGCTAAGTAAAGACCTGTTATGCAATGACATTCAAACAACAGGTTGAGAGATGTTTCTTATGGTTGAGGTAAAAATTATTGATCCCATTCTAGTATAGGCTGGGTGAGAATTCTATTTCCAAAAAACAGAATTCAAAAGATTAGTGCACACCTTTAATCCCAGCACTTGGGAGGCAGAGGCAGGTGGATCTCTGTGAGTTTGAGGCCAGCCTGGTCTATAAGAGCTAGTTCCAAGGAGGCTACAAAGTTACAGAGAAACCCTGTCTTGAAAATCCGAGAGAGAGAGAGAGAGAGAGAGAGAGAGAGAGAGAGAGAGATTAGCTTTGAGGCTATTTCATGGTAATTTCTCTTTCTCTGAACCTTGCAAGTACTTAACTTCCCAGAGCCCAACAAGATAAATTCACAGACCACTAACCAGCATTTTCTCTCTAAAAACACTGTTCTTTGGAAAGAAGACAAATGCCAGAAGAGGGTATTACATAAAGAGAAGATGACAAAGCAGAGAACAGTCAATGTAATTTAGGTTTTCTGTACTCTTATGCTAGCCCCCAGAGTTTAGCATTGGTTTTTAGTCTTGGAAACTGACCACTTCTTTAGAAATACTGAGTACTGTGAAAATACAGTGCTCTGTGTGCCCTAATGAATGAATGGAGTTCTCAGTCCTTGGGTGTTGTTCTTTAGGAAGGCAGAATATATTTTTTCCAAACAATGCTATATATGGTTAGGTTCCTAAGTGAGTCTGTTTAATATTTTCCCCTTTAGTACAGAGTATTATTTTTGTCTTAATACATAGGACTGTATACATATTATAATACTGTATTAATTTAACCAGAGGGAGAGACATTCTCACTTTCTTTGGGGTTGTTTTGACTCAAAAGAGTCAATGCCACCGATATTTCTTCTCTTTGGGAAGAACTGGAATCCATGTCAAGGTGTTAAAATTGATTCTTACAATCAGCCCAGTTTTGCATTCTCTCTGGCAATAGCACCAGAGGAAACAAGAGTGAAAGGGAAGGATGAACTCTACCAGAAGCCTATTAAAATAGGCTCAAGCATTGGGTCCAAAGACCATTCTAAAGTCAAGCTTTACTAGCAGTGATTCAGACACTGCTTTAATTTTTGCTGAGTTTCAGAGTCTATTTCCCCAAAGACAAGAACCTTAGGAGAGAAGACAGTCATGCTTTGATATTGACAAATCACAGCAGTGTAGAGCATTAGGGGAAGATGCACTTGAGAAGTACATGTGCACTCAGACCTTTTCACCCAAATCCACCAGGTGTCTCCTCCACTCTCCTCACCGCGGGAGAGTTTCTCCACAGGGTGATATTGCCCATTCCCTCTAATTCTCTTCCACACTGTTCCTACCATGCATAACATGCTTTCCAAGTTGCTATATTGTGTAGTTTATTATCACTCTGCTTGTTTCTATGACCCATGTATTTTCTGATGGAAAGCAACGTAGCATGCAGGAATGATATAACTTTAGGATTAGATAATTCGGTTTAAACTTGGATTGACCTCTTGCTGGTTATGGAGTCTCAGGAAGCTTAATTGGCTTCTCAAGACTCAGTTTCCTCATATATGAAATAAAATCTGCCAATGAATATCCTGCTATGTAGATTCATTGTGCTCACCATGTGTATCTGATTGTATGTCTGGCACCGTTACCCATATTATCCTTGATAATAAGTCCTCTTGTTAACTCTGGGGAGTAACAGTGATGTACCTTTTATAAAATTAGATGTCTGATTCATTGAGCAGCTCTGCAAGGAACAGAGTTAGGATTCAAGTACAGGCTTGTCTGGCTGCTATTAAATTTCATGCCCTGCCTTCTTAACTGGGGACCTTCATGGTGTCTTCAATGATAGAGATGTTTACTGAGGGAGTCTGTAAGTCCTTCCCAGAATGTTCCTGGATATATAGGAGGAGGTGGTTCTATGGTCAAATGACTAGCTTATTCTACAGTCCTTGCACGGAAAGTTTGGTTTTCCTTTGATAAAACTCTTTATATGAGTTTATATAATTTTCTTTCTTACTGGAGATAACACCATGCTGCACTTAAAAGGGCTATTTTTAAAGATCATGGTTAGAAAAAGTCATAGTAAGTAAAAAGCTAACTCCATTAATTTCAGCATCATTACAGAAGGTGACCAAAATAAGAACAGCATCAGCCACAGCAGTATAATGATAAGCACACTGAGAATGACATGAGTCATGAAGACACATTGTTTTCTGGTTGTTCTTTTAAAAAATTAAAGATAACACAGAACTTGTGAAAGATAAAAATTTGACTGATCTTGGGTCACTTGTAGAAAGAAAGTGGCAAAACAAACCTTCCACGTCACATAGTTCTGCTTAAGAGCAGCATTATTCTTATGTATCCAGGACACATCTTTCCATCAGTAGAAAACAAATAGAAGAATTACTAGGGTTTCAGAAGCTGCTTGGTTACAGGTAACTTTTTGATGAGAAACCAAGGTCTGGGAATACCTTTCTTGTGAAAAGTTCAAAAAGTTGACCAAATCTCTCCCTCCAAAGATTAAACTGTCTTCCAAAGAATTTATTTTACTTATATAACAGAGAAATGGGAAGGCAAAATAATAAAAAAGAGGAATGAAAACTCTTGATGGAAGCGGTGAGATAGAGAGATGCACAAGAGGAGAAAAGGGGCTGACAGCAGGGTGAAGAAAAAGAAAGTGCTATGGTCTGGGTGGCTTTCAACCACCTCAGCAGGCCTTATGTGCTGTTTTCATCAGAAACTCTGGTGAAAGACATAATCATTTCTCAACTGGAATTTGATTCCTTTTTATCTGTGTAGGTGGAAAATAACCTGAGATTGCTGTGTTGGTTTTAACTGGTCCAGGCACACTGTCTCTTCTCCACTGCAGCCATCTGCTGGCAATAAATCTCTACATGATTGCCCTGCAAGGATGTGGATGCTGCATTTCTTCCTTCAAGGTACTTCTACATACTTTGGCTTAGAAGGACCCTGGAACCAGGATTTCATGAAGATAGATACTTTTACACAGGACTGCATCGATGTTAGAAGCTTTGAGCCTATACTTCATGTGTGTGTGTATGTATGTGTGTGTGTGTATATGTGTGTGTGTGTGCATGCNAGAGAGAGAGAGAGAGAGAGAGAGAGAGAGAGAGAGAGAGAGACTTTTGACAAGACCCTCCTATCTCTGTGTCTATAAGGTAATGGGGAAAAATTAGAGAAATGGAGGAAAGATATAGAAACTGGGTGGATGGCTTGGGTCCAAGTCGCTGGCAAAGTGCAGCTTCAACT
This sequence comes from Bramus lutescens, assembly GCA_001685075.1. Taxonomy (NCBI): domain Eukaryota; kingdom Metazoa; phylum Chordata; class Mammalia; order Rodentia; family Cricetidae; genus Bramus; species Bramus lutescens. The sequence continues at coordinate 31,319 of LOEQ01004762.1, read as the reverse complement.
CTGAGAGACCATAATGAGTGTGTGTGTGTGTGTGTGTGTGTGTGTGTGTGTGTGTAACCACAGTGGAGTCTGGAGTCAACTTTAGCTGTACAAGTGAAAAGCATTTGCTGTTGTGACTCAAACAGGTACAGACAAAGTAGGAAATAGTTGACACATCAATATTACATAAATTAAATTTCTGTTGCCCTAAATGTGCATCCATAGACTGTGTAGCTTCTATGTGACTTTCCTGCAGATAATAGCAACTCTATTTACCACGGATAAGATACCAACACAAACATTTCTACTCCATTCTGACTTGAGGAATCAATTAGTTTATTGAGGTTATTTGAACAAGTGTGAGTGGGGGTTATATACAAGAATTCAACTGAGAGAAAGGCAGGTGAGCACGCTCCTGTCCCAACATGAGTGACAACTCATGAAAATGGCATTCTACTAGTCTCCTGCTGGACTTGCAGTTAGCTTCACAGTATAGTCTCCTTTCTCCTAGGAGTTGAGTATAGATGGCACAACCTGTGGAAAACCTTGCAAGTCGTGTAAGGGCCGTGGCTTTCTTAGCCTTATAACCTTCACACCCCCAATCCCTGGAAGGAATATTCCAATTCTCAGGAAATAACTACACAAGAGTAGTTATTATTATAAAAAGAAGTGTGTTTAGCTCAAGGCTCTAGAAGTTGTAAAGCATTGGTGCTAACATCCGTGTGGCATCAGATGAGAATCTTCCACACAGTCCCCAAATGGCCCATGGCATCATAAGGTGAATAAGAGCAGGCCATCTGACATGGGTCTCCTTTTCTGATGTAGCAGGGTCATCTGTCTATGTGTTACTTTCATTGGTTAATAAAGAAACTGCCTTGGCCTTTCGATAGGCCAG
>LOEQ01004762.1:6611-19511 GCA_001685075.1 Bramus lutescens | reverse complement strand
GCCCTTAGGTGGGTGGAGTAGACAGAACAGGATTCTGAGAGAAAGAAAACCGAGCCAGGCACATGCCATGACTCTCCTCTCCGAGGCAGACACATGAAGCTCCGGCCCAAGATGGATGTAGGTTAGAATATTCCCGGTAAGCCACCACTTCTTGGTGCTACACATTATTAAAAATGGGTTAATTAAGATGTGGGAGTTAGCAAAGAAGAGGCTGGATATAATGGGCCAGGCAGTGCTTAAATGAATACAATTTGTGTGTTTTTATTTTGGGTGTAAAGCTAACCATGTGGGAGCTGGGCCAGACAAAATGATGGCCTGCTCTCCCCTATCACTACACTCATATTCTTCCTTAATTACTCACAGCTCTTTCCAGTTTCCTAGTTGGTTCCCTCAATAAATGTCATCCTCATGGCCAGATACTGAGAGTATGATCAACAGCAAGACAGGGATGGCTTTATATATCTTCATAGACATTATTATCCTGTTTTCATGAAAGCAACCCCATAGTGATCATTATATAATAAGGCAATCTGGTACGCTTTGGTCCTCACTATTTTGTCTACAAAATAATTCTAAATAATAAATAGGATATAGTTTTAAGGTTGGATATTATTTACACTTGTATGCCTGGTGTTCAGCCCAATTCCTAGGATGTGCAATATATTCAATGAGTATATAAATGAAATAGTCTCTGGTAATTCTGAGAAGGTATAGAGTGGATAATATGTTTTTGGTTTTGTTTTTCTAGTGCTTAGGATAAATCCAGGGCTGGGCACATACTAGGCAAAGACTCTTACACTAAGTTAATCCCTAGCCCTGATTTCTGTTTTGATACTTCAAAAGAAAAGGCATATGTACTAGTGGCAAGGGATCAGTATTTACTTAACATTTACTATGTGACTCCCATCGGATGGATGCTTCAGATTCACTTGTTAATGTGATTCTTTAAAATGCTTTTAAAGTTTACTTTATGTAATGTATATGAGGGTTTTTTTTGCCTGAATCTATGTGAATAAACTATGTGTGTGCCTGATGTATATCAGAAGGGGATGCTGGATTTCATGGAACTGGATCTACACAGTTGAAACCTGCCATGTGGAGACAGATCCTCTGCAAGAGCAATGATATACAGTCCTTTCTATAATTCTTTTAACTGCTTGTTTTGCTCTGCTGAAATACTAAGGTCTAGATAGGATCTTACCAAGCTCCTGATAGTTTTTTTATTAATTAATTTTTCCCATTTATTTTACATATCCACCAGTTTCCCTTCCCTCCTCTTCTCCTGTCCCCCAACCCCTGTCTCCCATCTACCACCCTCCCAATTCACTCCTCCTCCATCGTCTCTGTTCAGAAAGGGGCAGGACTGCCACGGGCATGAACAAAGCATGGCACACCAAGTTGAGGAAGGACTGAGAAAGGTAATCCAGCCCGGGGACCAGGTTCCCAAAAGCCAGCTCAGCACGCTAGGGACAGGTTATGATCTCATTGCTAGGAGTCTCACTCATACCAAGCTACACAACTGTTACACACATGCAGAGGGCTTAGCTTGGTCCCATGTAGGCTCCCCAAGTCCAGAGTTCCCAAGAGCTCAGGTCAGCCTGACAGATGCTTCAAATTTATTCTTCTCTCACATGTTCCATCCAAACTGCAGTAACCACTCCTTTCTCCCTTCCTAGTCCCTTCCCCAAACCTCCCTTTTCCTCCAGAAGCAATCCTCCTCTGTTTCCCTTCAGGAAAAGGCAGGCATCCTAGGAATATTAATCAAACATGGCATATCAAGTTACAATAAGACTAGGCACTCCCCCACCCCATATTAAGACTGGACAAGGCAATTCAATAGGAGAAAAGGGGTCCCCAGATCAGGCAAAGAGTCAGCCCCCAATTCTACTGTTAGGAGTCCCACAAGAACACCAAGCTACACAAACATAAGTTATATACAGAGAACCTAGGTCAGACTCACACAGGCTCCCTGATTATTGGTTCAGATCCTGTGAGCTCCAATGAACCCTGGTTTATTCTGTGGGGTCTTTTTTGTATCATTGACCCATCTGGTTCTTCCAATCCTCCTCCCCTCCAATCTTTCCTTTCCTTCTCCCACAGAATTCCTGGAGTTCCACCTAATGTTTGGATATGGTTCTCTGCATCTACTCCCATCAATTGCTAGATGAAGCCCCTTTGATGACCTAGGCACTGAAGCTTTAAATCATAGCCCACCTGTTGATGGAGGCTACTCATTCATTCCTGGCTGCTCAAACCGGAAATATTTACACAAAACTGTATCAATTAAACACTGCTTGGCCAATGCCTCTAGCGTATTCCTAGCAAGCTCTTACATCTTAAATTAACCCATTTCTATTATTTTATATTTTACTATGAGGCTTGTGGCTTACTGGCAAGGTTCTGGTGCCTGCTTCTGTCTTTCCCCTCTGGCAGCTACATGGCTCCTCACTGACTCTGCATTCTTTCTCCCAGCATTCAGTTTAGTTTTCCTGCCTACCTCAATTCTGCAAAGCCACTAGCTTTATTCATTAACCAATAAAAGCAACACATATGCAGAAGGTCTTCCTACACCACCCACCTAATTTAAAGGTTGTAATAATCATACCATTTTGTTTTTGTGTTTCGCACAGTTGTGGGAGTTACTGATATACTTACATGTAAAAGTTACAACCACTGCTCTTATATAAGAAAAGGCATTATGACAATTTGGGGGCTCCTAGGACCTTCCTGTCTAGCATCAATTTTGTCAGACATTCCCAGAGGTGATTGGCCATAATAGCCTCTAGCCTGATGATGGGACAAAAAATAAAAGACAAGCTAGAGATAAAATATATGCTATTTTCTATTTTCCACACTATTAATGATTGCACAGCCATGATTCTTTGTATTAAGACACAAAGCACTTGCCCAAGTGTCAATATTCTGAGAAATAGACAAGAGAGGGACTAGTAAGGTTTCATAAATCATCCAAATTCTTCCTGCCAAAAGGTGGCCCAGCTGAGCCTGATCTTTCATCACTTGTCCAGAGACATGTAGCTTAATGAGACATTCTCAGTTTAGAATGACCATGTGTGTATAAACTATAAGCTAAAACAAGGCAGATAAATGAATTTATGCTTAGGGTCAAAATTGTAACAGCATAATTTCATAACACCTCACAATTTTCTTTTCCTGTTGAAAAGGAAAAATATCCTTTTCTTTGTGCTTGTAAGAAAACCCAGTTGTAGGTTTCATTTGTGAGTGGAGAATGGAATTCTCTCAGCTTGTTCCAATTTTCAGAGCATCACAAAAGCGGGAAAAGCTTTTCAGTCATTTGGAAACTGTAATAAATGGAACTCTGTGCCTGGACATTTTCAGGGGACCTAAGCAATTAAGGCTCTTTGATGTGTTTTGAACGGAGAACCTCCTCATGAGATATCTGCCACTGAACTGGCAGTCAGTAGGGCACTGGGAGGCATGCTTGGGACCCAGTTTCTCCTGCACACTCCTCCAGGAATCACACACTTTTGCTTCTGTAGGGTTCAGTAGCATTGTTTATTTCCGTCTTCCTTCTCTGAGTGTGTCCTCTGTGTTCAAAGCATGACAGTTCCTCTGGAGAAAGTAGCCTGGTTAAAAAAAGTACACAGTGGATTTAGGATTTAGGAGGTTATTAACTGGCTCATGAGCAATTTATCAGTGACTTTATCACAGAGCAGGTGACTCTCTCTGCAAAGTCCATGCACATCTCCATGATACCATTATGTCTAAGAAGCTAACACTAGCTTCACGGTGTTTCAAAACATCCATTCTTGATCAGAGCATAGTTGTTTCCTTATTGTTGTGATTAACATGCCTCTATGTCTCCTTAGATCTGGAGAAACACCTGGATGTGATGCCACCTTTTGAGGATGTGTTCTTGCAAGAGTCATTATCACCAGCCCCTCATTTTTTATCCATGTAATAGAAATAAAGTCTTTCACACAGGTCCTTGGGTAGGGTGCGACAATATATGTAAACACACTTCCACATAAAATACATCATCATTTACTTCTTCTTTTTTATAAGTCTGACCGGGCCTTCATGTCCCAGGGTATTCTCGAACTCATGATCCTCTTGCCTCTGCCTGTAGAGTGCTGGGGTTACAGGTGAGTGCCATACCTTGACCTACCATTTTCTTATTTATTTTTTCTCACATTTATGGCTCTATTAAAATAACATAGACCAAGATGTTCTGTTGGGCTATAGACTAGGTGATCTATACTGCCAAAAGGCTTGTCACTAATCATATGGGTGGAGTACCAGAAACATAGAAGTTCAATAAATTATGGATTTCTTTATTTTTCCTATGATTTAGTGTACTCTCCTAAGAAGTCAATGTTATTTTTTCATAGACCCCCCCACTTGGTTTTATGTCTTAAGATGTGGGTCCAGTTGATTTTTATCTTAAGACCTAGATCCACAGCATCACATACACTATAAGGCTGTCTGAAACTGTTTAAATTTAATTAATTTTGGAAATTTTCTTTGCTGACTTTCTTTGTACTCATAACAGAATGATTATTTTTTAAAAAGAAAGTTTTATGTCTTTTTATTTGTGGGATCAATATTGTGATAGATTCACTTATTGGATTCTAAGTTGGTCGCACGAGGGATGGGGGATCTCCAGTTGTGGCAGTTAACTTAATTGTCAAATAGACCTAGAAGATCAATGAAGCACACCTTTGGGTGTATCACCACAGGTATTTTCAGAGATGATCATGCAAAGGTCTGTCCTAAATGACATCATCTCACCGTTCCTCAGAGAAATAAAGGGCAAAAGGAGAAATATGGAGAATGTAGAGACTCTCTCTGCCTCTGTTTACTGAAGTGAAGTATTCTTCTCTCCCATTATCCTGCCAATGATGGACTGACACCCTGACATCTGTGAGCCAAAATAAACCTTTCTTCTCTTAAGTTGTTTTTCTCAGTGTGTTGCTATAGTGATGGGAAGTGTGATTGTTACGTTACTCTTTATTTCTCTTCTCACTATGGCTTGTCATTGGATGGGTGCTTGAAAAGCTTGCGAAACTACTTGGGGAAGGAGCCCTGCGGTTCTGATTATTTTTCTTTCTATGGAATTCTCCTGGAGAACATGTGAAATGGTGGCTTTGGAATGTAGAAAGACAGACTGTGTATATATGAAAAATAGAAGCAGAGAGGAGAAGCATGGAAGAATTTTAATGCAATGACAAACACGTCACATCGCACATGGAAAGTCACTGTCATCTTTTTTGTTGCACACATCAGGGTTGTTGAGAAAAGGCAAAGTGAAAGACTATAGTTCCCTCAACGAGAGACAAGAGGTCAAGATAAGAGATAGACACAGAAGAATGGAGATTAAGGCAGCAGAGAGGGATAAATCTTTCTCCTTGGGCCCTCAACCCAGCCAGTCAGGCCATGGCTTGTCCCCAAATTCACTCACTGTCTCTGTTAGGCTGAAAAGCGTGAGCAGAAGTGGGTGGAGCTGGCAAAGGAGTGTTTATAGTAGTGGCTCCAGGAGGTGTGTGCACTGATTTCACATATGGATTAAAAAGCATAGTGAGCCAGGTGGTGACACAGCACTCGAGAGGGTCTCCGTCCACCTAGAGACACTCAAACTCCGCAACCTGGTCTACAAAGTGAGTCCCACAATAAATAGCTAGGGATACTCAGAGAAATCCTGTCTTGAAAAATAAAAGCACAACGAAACTTCCTCCATGGGTGGTCAGTCAACCACCTATCCACCTTGTCCTGCTTGAGGCAATGCCCAGGGCCCAAGTGCCTCTGAAACTTCTGTACATTACTTCTGGTGAATAAAGGAAATGGAGCCATAGAAGCAAACTCTCTGTTGCAGCAGTGCATCTGGCCCAGGCAAGGCTATTGATGGTTGTCCCTGCCAGGAAACACACAAGCTGGTGATGTTCTTATGTCTGTCTCCCCAGCTCCAACTGATGCAAAGCAAGCCAGAGGACTGGTTTTCCAAACATCCCTCCTTTTTCCCTCCAGTTTCCATTTTGGGTTTCTGTGTTCTTGGCATGAGGGCTGCCCAGCTGTAGACCCTGCTTCTTAGGATCCTCATAGGGAAGTTGGGATGAAGAAGGGAAACAGATAGGTTCCTGCACCTGCTCTGTTCCACATCAGGCATTTCTTGCTTCACCAACTAGACCACAGAAGAGGGACAAATGAACTATTTCTGTTTTATTGTGGTGAGGCAGATTGATTAGGTTTTATGTTCAGGAGGAGAGTCATAGCTAACAGCACTGCTTTATCTTGAGAAGACACAGTCTGAATCCCATTTCAAAACCAGCCATCTGTCACATCTATCATAGTGGGCTCTTCAAATCAAAAGGCAATTGCAGTCTTTGCACTACATGAGTCTGAATTTCTAAATTTCCAAAGTATGTGGCTTTGAGAGGTTAATGTCTCTAAAGCTCTCTCTAATGGAAGGATGATAATGTATGTAAGCGCGTGCATGTGTGTGTGTATGTATGCATGTAAGCATGTATCTACTCATCTATTTATCTATGGGGTTTGTCCTCTAAGTCTTAACTGTAATCTCCTTATGGTCTCCGACCCTTGTAAGTGTGTAGAAATCTTACAGTTTTCTAAAATCACATTTTACAATGAGATGTTTAATATTTGGGTGTGTCAGTACTCTTGCTCTCCAAACCATGTATGTATGCAAGTGCATGTGTTTGTGCACGAGTGTATCTGTGTGTGTTCATGTACTGTACAAGCAAAAGGATATCTTATAGTGAACCAAGGGGGGAGATTTGGATTAGAATAGAACTGTAATCTTGCAATTCCAAATTAAATAATAAAGGAAGTAGGCAGATAAAGCAAACTACTAGACAGAAAAGTTGAAAGTGAAACAAACTAGATCTACTTTGTTTTAAAAAGAAAAAAACAGTTCTGTCTACTGAAAACCCAACTTAGTTGAATGAAGAATCTTCTCCATCTAAACTGTGTCCTCCAAATAGCATTCCCAAGGTACTGGGAGTTCTCTGAGAAGTGGACGATTACAGACAGGTGTGAAATGTTTTAGATGCTCTGGAACACCTTCGTATATCTGAAAGAAGGGAAACTATCAAAAGTCCTTGGGATCATGTTTTAATGACTTAGGAACAATGAGAAGTTGAGGGAAATTTAAGCATCAAATAAATGAAAGCTGAAATATATTGAAATACATCATATTTGTCGAAAAAAGTCTTTGATTTCATATTGATATTTTGAAACAAACTATTCACTATCTCCATTGGATAATTCTAGAGCATCCATTAATTATTAAGATAAGTGGGAATAAAGGGAAAGATGAAATGCCTTGTCTTTTCCAGACAAGCTATTCCTTAAGACAGGCAAATAGTTGAACGGGAACATTTTTCTTCATAAATGCATGCCTGATAACAAATTAAGAAAGGAAATTTGAATTATAACAGAGCTATAATCTTTGAATTTCAAATTAATTTATAAAGGCAGTAGCAGGTGTGGTGATTTATGCCTGTTATCCTATCATTTGAGAAGCTGAGCCACAAGTTGGGACTAGTACGGGCTGAATAGTGATTTCTAGGTTAGCTGATTCTACAGAATCAAAGCCTGTATGATGAAACAAATCAAACACATGTAGTATAGTGACCAGTGTCTTAGGTGAAATCCAGTAGGGGGTTCTATGAAGAGCTGATTTGACTGATCCCATGGAAATCCGTTATGCTAACAGAAGCCATTCTACATGAAAGGAAAAGGACCTCACAGTTTTCAGAATATGTGGGAGGTAGAACATACAGAATACCATCATGGGTACACACGTGAGTACACTTTTAAAAATATATAATGTGGGAAATCCTACCAGAATAGTTACATATTTTTTCAGCAAATATTTTATAAAGAGAAACAGAGGAGTCCAGAGAAACTCCAGATCTAAGGAGATGTAGAGGCATGTTAATCGCAACAATAAGGAAACAACTGTGCTCTGATCAAGAAGAGATGTTTTGTAACACCTCGAAGCTAGTGTTCGCTTCTTAGACATAATGGCATTGTGGAACTGTGCATGGACTTTGCAGAGAGAGTCATCCTTCTCTGTGCTATAGTCACTAATAAAGTGCTCATGAGCCAGTTAATAACCTCTCACTGGTGGGGAAAAGATTCCAGAATCATAAGCACAGAAAGCAAGCATACAATTATTTTTCATTTATTACCTTTGCTTTATTGAGATATAATTTAATCCAAGATGATTCATGATTTGAAGTGCCTTTTATACTATATTTTGAGGGACTTTGTTATTACATTCATAGAAATGTAAAACTTCTACATGGTTTCTAATTTTAGAACATTTTTATCACCCCAAAGGAAACTTTGGAACTATTTAGTATCACTCCTCATTTATCCCTGTCAATGCTCAGCTTTGCTAATCACCACAGACTAATTACAGATATTTTCTTCAAACTGATATATACTAAGATATTTATAAATTAATCAGAATGCTCAGGATATCTGTAGACTTGTTTGGGTTTAAGGACTAGGGAAGGAAACGATGAGGCAAGGTTCACTATACATTGATAACAGTTGATAGCTGGACATGTGATCTTATTGTATTAATCTTTTAACCCTTGTTCATGTTTCAATTTATCCCAATCAATAAACAACTTTAAAATAAGACAAGAGCACATTCATTGCCATGCTCTCTTTGTGAGGATTGTTACAAAGTCTGTGTTCTCCCTTGAACCTTCTTGTTCCTTTGTGCCAATTTTGGTCATTTGCAAGTGTTGCATATTCATGTAGTCCATAGAGTTTGGTAGCCCAAATGGACAGACTTTCTGATTCTCAGTTTGCATTTTCTCTGAATTCTTTCTGTGTTTTTGTTTTGCTTTTTGTTAAAAGCCAGAAGTTAGTCTTCAGCTTCATCCCAGGTCTTGCCCTACCTGAAAATAACCTCACATACTTCCAAGAATTTATGGCCATTTATGAGACACTGTCCACTTGACCCTAGATAAGTATTCAACTGGATCTTTGGATTATTCATTATTTGATATTCCCTTGCATATATTCAAATAATAATAACAAATCCAAACAAGCACATAACAGTACTTAGAAGTTGTGTGTTTTGGAGAAAACATGTGAGACATTTTAAGAACGGTAAAGAAGGTAATACCATGGGAGAAACTTGTTATGTTTCTGATATAATAATGGTAAGCTGCATGGAATGAATGGTAAGTCTCTGTTCTTCCCCACATCTCAGGCATATCTTTAAAAGGAAAATCATGAGGATTGAGTAAGAGACTATCTTTCCCTTAGGGCTGAGCTATAACCAATCTCAGGCAGTGTGGAGGGGCTTTAAGAGAAATAGCCACTTACAAAAAGTGAATTAATGGTTTGCATGGTAGAGTGACCAACAGCCACAATTTTTCCAGAACTGAAGTCTCTTAAGACACAAGATTTAAAGCTAAAGACAGACTGGAAGAGTGCCTCAGCAGTAAAGAATGCTTACTGCTTTCCCAGAGGGCCCACGCTGGGTGTGTCACAGCCACCTGTAATCCTGCTCCATGCGATCTGTTGCTCTCTTCTGACTTCTACAGGCACCCACATGCATGTTCCTGTTCTCATGTATGCACACTGTGCAAACAAAGGATAACTGGTCACCCAGTAGTGAGACAAAAGGAAACAGTGGAATTGCACTTTAAGAAAAATACAGGCCTAGTTAAGTGGGTGTAAATTTGAGGAAAATGAGTTGTTATAGCAATGGGCATCAATTCTTGTGCAATCAATAACATTTTGCATAGACAGAATTGGGTGGGAGATCATTTTACATTCAGAATTCTTGAACTTATAAACTAACCTTCTATGCTTCTCTGCATTAAAGCCAACATAATCCCAGGAAAACAAATTTCTGAAAACATTTATCAAGACCTTCCATCTTCCAGACAACAATATCAATATTAAAATTCATTTACAGTACCTAGTTTTGTTTTCCAAGCAAAGGAAGTACATTCAAACCACTCAAAGTCAGTGGAAACACATCTTCCCTGAGTGGGTATGCATCAACCTATAACACAGCTTTGCCTGCCTCATCCTTCATTTGTTTTTAGGACTTCTCATTTTAAAATTAAGAAATTTATAAAAAGGCGAAATGATGTAGGAGGGACTTCTATCTATCTGTTGTTTCATTGGTTAATTAATAAAGAAAACTGCTTGGCCTNGCCAAGAAGAGGCTAGATATAATGGGCCAGGCAGTGTTTAAATGAAAAAAAAAGTAGGAAAGGGCCAGGTGTGATGGCGCACGCCTTTAATCCCAGCACTTGGGAGGCAGATGCAGGTGGATCTCTGTGATTTCGAGGTCAGCCTGGTCTACATAGTGAGATAGCCAGTACTCTATGGTGAGACCCTGTCTCAAAACACCAGAAACCAAACCCAAAACAAACAAAAAAGCATGTGTGTGTGTGTGTGTGTGTGTGTGTGTGTCAATGGGGGTGTTGAACTTCAGAAGTAGAAATTGTGTTTATTATAAAATCTGTAAAATTTATGTAATCCATGGAATGTGCTCACGGAGATCAGAGATACCGTATATAAAACTGGATTGGCATAAATGTGCATTATTTTTGTGAGAGTTTCCATGACATACACTAGCTTATGAAGAAGACTTTATTAAATAATAGCAATTTATGTCTTAGTGTGCTGAAGAGGAAAGACCAACAGTACTGCTGTCCACTAACAGTTATGAGAAGAAATATTAAGAAAGCAGTGGAATTACACTACTGTCTTAGAGTGCTGAAGGGCAAAAGGGGAGATCAGCAAAAGGATGTTCTTCAAGAAAGTCTAGTTGTCACTAGTAGGGGCATTGAATTATTGCCAGAGGCTTTGAATTCAGGGCTTGGGTAACTAGAATCATTTCAGAGGATGTTATGGAATATTAGGACTCTTGTGCCTCTTGGCAGCCATGGAGTTTATCCTGCTCATTTCTGTAGGACCCTCTCTCACTGCAGCATTTCTGGTATTCAGGATAGATAATTCCTAGTACTATCGGGCTTTTCTACAAATGATTTAGCATCATTCCTGGCTTTTCCTACCCACTAGATGCCAACTTCCATAGTCTTGATAGATAGATCTGTCGACATTTCTAGATGTGCCTTGGAGGGCAGAGTCTCCCCCAACCAGGAGTAAATGTTGGAGCAGACTCGAAAGAGCCAATGACTTGCTGCTTTACACAGACCAAGCTGAAGGCAGCAGAAATTCTTCCCGTGCTACACAAAATTGTCTCCAGCAAAGTCTTGGCTTTGAAATTGTTCTTCTCAGCAGCTGGGGTCTTAATTTCCCCGAGGTGACATACACAGCTGCATCTGTAGGAGTAGTTGGTTATCTGTCTGTTCTGAGAAGGCCCCTGGTGTGTTTGAAGGAGATGCATCTTTGACTCATCAAAGCATGGTGCACGCACAATTACATCTCTGCATTGTGCTTGCCAAAGCACGACAATCAGAACACTTTGATCCAAGGCTTGTTTTGTTTTGGTTGGTATCAGAAGTTCCCAACTTTAGATTGAGTGGTGAGAATGATTGTGTATTCCATTTGCCACAAGCCTTCCAGTTTGGACATTTTTTCTTTTTATTTTCTGAGCTCATCTTCATAGGCAGCAGTCATACAACAGTCTTTAAAGTGTTTTCCATTGCGACTGGGCTTTCCAGAGTAAGTCAGGGAGGTGCAACTGCACTCTCAGCATCTCTCCCTTAGAATGTTCAACATGAAGACGCTGGACAGATTCAGAGCTAGAGTTTTTGAGTCTGGAGCTGAACTGCAGAAGAAACCAAAATATCTGAGAGGTCAAAAGGAAAAGAGTAGAATAGGAGGCCAGCATACAAAACCATTAAGTCAGGAAAAAGGTTTCCCTGGAACAGAAGCGCTAAAATTAGATTCTAAATTGGGATATGGCGCCACTGTGCTATGTGGCCAAGGGGAACAAAAGCAAGGAGAAGGTTCTGAACAGAAGATGCTGTGAAGCAAGGTGAAGCAAATCCTTGTGAGTCCAAGCTGCTATCTGGGCACTGTGCTCCGCATCCTCAGAAAGAATGTGTGGTGCAGGCTGTTCCATCTGGAAGTGAGGTATAGAGGAGATGAATTATTTGCTCATAACCACACAACTGAGCACAGAAGAGCCACAAGTGAAAGGGTAAGAATTCTGGCCTGTGTGATGCCAGAGCTGGGCAATGGATCCTTGAAGTCTGTGTTGCTCTCTGAGGAATATACTGGTGGGTATTGAGTAGCTTGTGATAATGTTAAGGATCACAGAAAGATGGATGAGAAAATTATATTTATATCCTCCCAGTGGTTAATTCATAGGAAAGAAAGAGGCCCATGGTCAAAAAACCTAAGCTTAGCCAACAGTGTTGGTTTTCAAAATTCCAAAGGATGATACAGATTGAGCCCAAACCTTTGGATTCTGTTTATTGTTTATTAGATGATGCTTGAGTTTGGTTGACAGCAAAGTACTAAACATTGTATGTTTCAGATAAACATCATTGATAGTTTCATCTTTCAGACTATACCTGGTTACGATAGTTACATCTCCCTATGGGGAAACCTCTCCAACCTTTTGAAACAAAACATCATACTTTATCTCTCATACTCATTTTTATCTTAAGGTGCACCATGTCTGACTTAAAATAGCACCCAACTCCTTTGGCTACTGCTTGCACGGTGTGCATGTCTTACTGCTTACATGGTATGCATGCCTTACTGCTTGCATGATGTACATGTCATACTGCTTACATGGTGTGCATGCCTTACTGATGTAGGAGGGTCATCTGTCTATGTGTTACTTCATTGGTAATAAAGAAACTGCCTTGGCCCTTTGATAGGACAGCAACCTAGATAGGTGGAGTAGACAGAACAGAATGCTGGGAGAAAGAAGCCAAGTCAGGC